>JXCR01032486.1:0-11490 GCA_002079205.1 Phalaenopsis hybrid cultivar | reverse complement strand
GAGCTGTTGTTGGGGTGACTGCATTTGATGAGTGGATGAGTCGTGGCAATATAACACTTCTTTTCCCTGTGACATTATCTTGGAAAGATGGGGGATTCACAATGCTTGCTGCTCTGTTATATCAGATGATTATGAAGCACCCTCTTGGTGGTGGCATATTATTCAGTTTGGGGATTGATTTTGTGTCATACTCCTAAGGTCTCAGTGAGGTAATGTAACTTCAAATTGGATATTACACGGAGGCCTGGTGAGGGCTGAAAAATGGAGTATTTCAATTGACTCCCATGGATATCACAATGGAATTGATTGGAGGGCTCAAGCTGGATATTTCTACATCAAATGCATTTGAGGAGTCCTCTTAGGAGTGGCATACTCCCTCAGTTCGGGGTATGATGTTTTGTATCGAAGAGCTCTTGTATCCCTATTTAATTTCTTTCTTGAGCCTTGCTCCCCCTGAGCCTGGGGACCTATCTGTGCTTCTGATGTTCAGCAATGTAATGGTATGGACTGAACCTAGCCCCATCGCATTGACAGATTTTGAGAGAAAAAAAATCATAGTCCAACGTTGGGTAGTGCATGCAAACCCTGAAACTCTGCTATTGCAACAGATGCCACAAATAATTCCACAAAATATACACAATTATTCTAAATATTGGATCCAGTTTTTCTTGATGAAGCTGATTCCGGACAGTGGAAGGTGAAAAAACATTAAGTGATGGTGTGATCAGTCTATAAAAAGAGAATTTAATTNCAACGTTGGGTAGTGCATGCAAACCCTGAAACTCTGCTATTGCAACAGATGCCACAAATAATTCCACAAAATATACACAATTATTCTAAATATTGGATCCAGTTTTTCTTGATGAAGCTGATTCCGGACAGTGGAAGGTGAAAAAACATTAAGTGATAGTGTGATCATACTCGTCAATGGGCTAGGGTGGTTAGCATGACGATTCAATCATGTTCAGTCTATAAAAAGAGAATTTAATTTGTTGGAAAACCAAAAAAGCTTAAGAATGGAGAAAAGATGAAAGGGCTCCTAATAGGGAGCGAGTTTAATCTATGTATGGATAAAGAAAGACCAATTATGGTTCTAAAGAGAAGAGCAATAGCATGCCAATAATTAATTTAAACTAATATGGTAAAACTATAAATGCAGTTTTCAAGTCCAAAAGGGAAGGAGTGATTAAATAGGGATTTTTTTAGTTAGAATTCTAAAGGTTCTTTGTCTAATTTTTTTAAACAAATCCCTAACTTGTATGTATTTTGACGATAAGTTCTGAGGTTTGTATTCAGTAAAATAATAAATAATGATAGATGAAAAATTCTTTGTCACTCAATTGCCAGGATGGCCCACCACCTTGCCATACAAGTTTCAAGCCAATTTCCAATATTTTCTCAACATAATGAGAGCACAGAAAACTTTCCATTTGTGTCATTAGCAATAAATCCTAAAATATCATGTATGTCACACAATTACCTAGGCCCATTTTGCATCGACTGAATTGGAACTTTGGATTATAGTCAGAAGATGGTAATTGACAGAAAACGGCATTTAAATAAAAGCAAGCAACAACTCGCTATAAGAGAATAAAAGAAATTTTAAAAATAAGTAAATGAAAAAAACAACTCACAATTCATCTGTGAGTGCCAAAGACAGTAGAATTTAATATTAGTATCTCTTCACGGTACTACTTAAAAATTTTGTTTCAAGATCAGACCAAAAAAAATGAACCGCTTGAGTTCATGCATGATATCTGTTCAATGCAGTCATTAATATTGAAAAAATGGGGGTGGAAAATAAAGCTAACCTGGACAGGAAGTGCATCAACAAAAAAATTAAATTCTTCTCCCCACATTGGATTTCTTGAGCCAGGAACCATTGAACTAGACAAACATTGAGAAAATAGAGAATGTTCAACAAGCAATCAAAGTAGATTTACAGTCATAGTCACACACACACACACACATACAAAGCTAAAAATCAATATCATTCTAAACCTGTAAAAATTCTATTTGCGATGCTATAAACAAATGAAATGTAAGAAAAATAACAACCTAAATGTTCTTTCAGAAATTGAAAAGGAAGTGTTAAAAAAGTTTCATGATATAAGGTAACTGCAAGCCCTTCGCTTCAAAGAAATAAAGATGAAAATCCAGTTTGGTCACTAAGTATTCGTTTCACATATTGTGACCAAAAAAATATATGTACTAGCATTTGATGGAGCACACCTGTAGAAATAAGTGAAAAAGTCCACTGATTTAATTCTCGATTGATTCTTGAGTAAAATTAGGTATAAATACAAAAGAAAGAAGAGCTCCGCAATCTTCCTATGTACAACAATTAAATACTCGTCTAAATAGGAATGATCAGAGAGGAGAGACAATAAGGAGTGATCTGAAAATTTGAATTAGATATTTCTTATATTTAATGATACACAAAAATGGAAGCTCCCAAGATAAGTGTTGTCAGCAAACAAAATAAAATCTGTGGATCCCAGCAGCATCAGATACTCCAACTCAGGTTGTAGAGTAAATATCAAACAAAACTGACCTTCTATTATAAAAATATGTGCATCTTCACTAGCCTTAATAATTAATCAAACTATATACAGTTATTGTTTAATATCATATAAGATTTTTCAATGTTTGCAAGCTTTGTCAGCATTGCTTAACTCTCAAGCCCGTGAGTTATAATCACATGGACTTCTTCAATATCAATATACAAAAAAACAGTTTTAAAATCTAGCTGCTG
The DNA here is from genome assembly GCA_002079205.1 of Phalaenopsis hybrid cultivar. Lineage (NCBI taxonomy): Eukaryota > Viridiplantae > Streptophyta > Magnoliopsida > Asparagales > Orchidaceae > Phalaenopsis > Phalaenopsis hybrid cultivar. Next base: position 8,735 of record JXCR01032486.1, on the reverse strand, counting down.
TAGGAGATAGGTTAGGTTTGTTGCAAGGGACAAAAGTAAATGAATGGAGTCATAATTAATAATTGGAGCAAATGCCTTCCCACAATCTAACCCATAAGAGTAGGCAAAGCCAGTGGCCACTAACCATGCTTTGAATTTGTTCACACATCCATCAGATTTGTATTTAATGGANACCCATAAGAGTAGGCAAAGCCAGTGGCCACTAACCATGCTTTGAATTTGTTCACACATCCATCAGATTTGTGTTTAATGGAGAAAAAATCAGTTAGAATTGGCTGGCCTCTGTCCTTTTGGGAGTTGGGTAAATTCCAATGTGTTATTTCTTTCCAGCTATGATGCACGGACAGGAACACAAAAATAGAAACATGATACAACACGGGCAAGAACACGGCATCAATTTTTAAAAGTATAATATACAAATAAGCATGGAACACAACATCATAACATTATATCTTAAAATAAAATAAAATAAAAAATCTAATAATTACACAAATTAAATAAATATGAGATGATTTTTGAGAATAATAAAATTATTTCAATTACTTAGTGAAATGTCCTTTGATCATAACATTGAAAAATTAAATGAGAGACACTCCACAATACGTCCTCCAATATCAGATGAAATTTCTTTTAATTTTTAGAAAAATAAATATTGATTGTCTTACTTCACTACTAAAGTATAGTTATCTATGTGTTCAGGTGTTCAGCCATAAGCTCAGCAAGTATAAATGCAATATAACAGAAACGAGGTTATTATTCTTCCCTGAACATAGCTATCATATGCAACGAGAGATCTGGAAAATCTTTATGATCATCGCAGAATTGTTTCTATCAAAGTATCACCCTAATTCATGAGTATGGGGCCTCCAGAAGCATTTGTCTACTCATCATTTTTAACAGGCAGTATTTATTTTCATCAACTCACCACCAGCGCTATAACAAAACGTTGCCAAATTTTTGAGTAAAAAGAAAAAAGTTTNATAGGTATTAATTGAAATTAAATAATTAATAGGTTTATAATTATTAAGTTAATTAATTAAATTATTATTGATTAAAAATTGTAATTATTAAGTTAATTAATTAAATTTTATGATCATCAAGTTAATTAATTAAATGATTAATATTTTACTTGAATTATGATGGGGTTTAATTGATTAATTATTAAATTAATTAAATAGATTTATTATTAAAATTTTAGAATTACTAAGTGAGCTTAAACTTGGTTCGTGTTCAACTCATTCAAAGTTGGCTCGTGTTTGAAATTGCTCGTGCGCTTTGTGTTCATGTTCAACCCGATTTATATAGCCTTGTTTGTATTCGGCTTGAAATTGACTCATTTAAATGAATTAGAAAAATAAAGATAAATCGTTGGATTTGAACTTGCACCAATATGTGCAATCAAACGAGCATAACGACAAGATCACATGAGTTAAGATTTAAACTTAGATATAAATATATATAATATATTATTATATAAATAATATATATATATATATATATAATTTCTTTATTTCGAGCCAAAATAAGTCGACACAATAGAACAAAGAGTTATTCGTGTTCATCTTGTTTATATTCGAGCTTAAAAAATGTTCATGCTTGGATCATTTATTTAGCAAAGAATTCTAACATGAGCTATTTAACGAACTGACCACCGGCTGTTCGTGAACAACAAGGTTTTTTGACAGCCCTATCTTTTTCCCTTCTATAATTATTTCCAAAGGCGGGCGTTGCTCTAGCTATAGCTCGTCTGAGGTAGTGATCATCTTCCAAGGGATCGAATGGTGCTTTGGTTGTAGCCCGCTCGAAAGGAGGTAGTTATCCTCGACGTCCTTCGCTACCGCATTCACCTCTCCCCTCTGTAGCCGCCCAGGGCAATATTCTGATAGTTGTTCTTTGCAGTTTCCGGTCACGACCGTCACCTTCCCCTCTCTCCGCTTCACTACCACAGCAAATCCAGTAAAACTCATATTGTTGTCGCCGCTAACCAGTTATCCCGTGTCACCGTCAAAACTGCTTCACCATGTTGTTTCCTGCAACCACCAGCCTTCCAGCAGCCTCCTCGTCCCCTTCCCACATTGTTGTCGCCCTAACCATCACTTTATAGTTTCAGCCCTCCCACTTTGTTATCGGCGCACAGGACAGGCAGGAAACACCGCCTCTCGATTGTTCCATGACTAACCACTCCAACTTTGTGATGCCAACAACCAAGACAACAATCATACTTGTTGCCTCTGGAGTCACACACACACACCCCTACAACCATCATGCACCGTTGTCGTCCATTNTCTTCCAAGGGATCGAATGGTGCTTTGGTTGTAGCCCGCTCGAAAGGAGGTAGTTATCCTCGACGTCCTTCGGTACCGCATTCCCCTCTCCCCTCTGTAGCCGCCCAGGGCAATATTCTGATAGTTGTTCTTTGCAGTTTCCAGTCACGGCCGTCACCTTCCCCTCTCTCCGCTTCACTACCACAGCAAATCCAATAAAACTCACATTGTTGTCGCCGCTAACCAGTTATCCCGTGTCACCGTCAAAACTGCTTCACCATGTTGTTTCCTGCAACCACCAGCCTTCCAGCAGCCTCCTCGTCCCCTTCCCACATTGTTGTCGCCCTAACCATCACTTTATAGTTTCAGCCCTCCCACTTTGTTATCGGCGCACAGGACAGGCAGGAAACACCGCCTCTCGATTGTTCCATGACTAACCACTCCAACTTTGTGATGCCAACAACCAAGACAACAATCATACTTGTTGCCTCTGGAGTCACACACACACACCCCTACAACCATCATGCACCGTTGTCGTCCATTCTTCTGACATCTGAATCCACTTAGCCGATCTCCACCACCCCTTGATCAAACCCTAATTGAGTTTGTGTATTGTGTCGGAGTTGTTTTTCCTTTCGTGTTTGGTTGTAATCGTATGTTTGTTTCCAGTAATAATATTTCTTTTCCTATTATTGTTCGAGTTAACTCCAGTATCATTTAGTATCAAAGTCAGTCTAACCCTAATATTACATATCCTTAGGTTTCTAGCATCCCCCATATCAGTCACTCCCCTACACCTCTTTCCACTTACATATACCCAAAACCCCAACCAGGCCACCATCGATCTAATCAGGAACCTACCATGGACTACATACAATGACTACTTCGCCAAGTGTTACATCAGCTCGATGCCATTGAAGAAAGAACCTAGGGTGGGATCATCACCGACCTTAATAGTGAAATTTGTGAAGGAGAGCAGCACATGAATACCTTTCGTAGGGATGATTCCAGAGGAGAAGAAGACAAGTCACAATGCTTTGGGGTATAGTATCAACGGAAATCAAGAGCTCAAGTGCTTATTAGAAGATAAAAAGAAGAGGTGTGCTGAAATATATAGAGATGTGAAGTTTGTTTGAGGATACATAGATGGATTGTCTGCTAGAAGATACAGCAATGACGTGTTTATTGGAGGATACAGAGATTTGGGAATGAAATTGGACCTACCTGACTTCGAGGGGAGAATGAATCCAAATGACTTGTTCGATATAAGGTGTCTATTGATATAAGACTGAAGCTCGCCGCAATCAAGCTGAATAAGAATGCTTCTTTGTGATAGGATAATATAAAGAAAGAGACAGAGAAAAGGATGGGATAAAACCACTTATTGGGAGAAGAAGAAAGGGAAGATGCAGCGACAATACCTATCCTGCATTGCCGTTAGGATAATTTCTTAAAGCTCCAGTACCTGCAACAAAAGAAACTATTAATGGAAGAGTACATTGCAAAATTTATGCAGCTTAAGTTGAAGTGTAAGTCGAAAGAAACCGAGGAGCACATCATAATCAAGTATTTGGGAGGTCTAAAACACGCAATCAGTAATGTGGTCCAGTTACAACCCTATTGGACACCGAGGGATATTGAGACTTTACATCAGAAGCTGAGAAGACAAACACCACCAAACAAACAACCACCCACAATTGGAGACCTTAAAAGGACCACATCTCACGGAATGGAGCAGACAAAGAAACCCCCAAGTGAGAAGAAACCTGAGAAGAGTAGCACACTAACTAAAACCCCAATTAGGAAATGTTCTAGGTGTCATGGTTTTGGACACATTGCTTTCGGTTGCCTGACATGCCAAGTTGTGACCTTCAACGATCATGGGGGCAGTGGAGATGATTAAAAAGCTTGGTGAGGTCCGTAAAGCAAGAACCGTACTAGCTCATTGCTTTCGTTATATTGTGCATTATTGTTGGCCTGCTTGTAACACTAAGGTGCACAATAGAGCCTACAACACTCCAAATATTATTGCTTCCATGATTCTCAAAGTACTCACGAAGACCCCACTGCATCTATCCTGTGAGCAATGAGATGCTAGCCAACATACCAATTTGGTTCCTTATTTTGGCATCCTCCCCCTCCTAAATGGATTAAGGTAAGTGTCGATGGGGCCCTTCTACCCTCTGGGATTGCCGTCACGGGAGCCATTTTTCGTGATGAGCAAGGGGTCGGTATCATTGCAACTAGACAACAATTCCAACACTAGGATAGCGGCCAAGTTGAGCTTCAAGCCATCCAGTCCATCCAACATGTGTGTCTTCCTTGCATGTTCAAATGTAAAGACCTCATTATTAAAGGTGACAATGTTAATGTCATCCACTTGTTGAGATCGACTATAAAAAAAGAGATCTAGCAGAAAGAACCACAACATGCCTCGGTTTTGGGTTTCTCACCTTGTTCAAACAAGTCATTTTTTTGTCATACTTCTAGAGAACGTAACAGGGCAACTCATTTTTGTGTGAAGTTTGACCTTCATGCATTTTTTTTATGCATGTAGACAATAGGGAGGTTTCCATTTTTGTAAATGATATAGCTTATTTTTTATGATAGATACACATGCATAATTTTTGTACATTTTCTGATAATTTAATGCAAAAAGCAATATTCAAGTAGGAAGTTAGTGACAAAGAAGCAGCTAAAGTAAAGGGTGAGGAGAATCAGCTTCCAACAGATAAGGGTGAGATGTTTGTGGTTCGACGAGTCCTCCTGATTGAGGCATCGAGGGAGCAACAGTCCTTTCGCCATCATATATTATATAATCGTTGCACTGTGAAGAGAAAAGTATGCGGCATCATCAACAATAGAGGTAGTAGCAAGAATGTAACATCAATATTGATGGTAGACCAGTTGAGCATCATGAATCAGAGACATGCCCAACCATACATGATCAAGAATAACAGTAGAATCAACACTGACAAGCGATGTGTCATAGAGTTCTCGATTGGGAACCAGCTGCAGGATCAGATATGTTGTGATGTGATGCCGACAAATGTTTATTACCATTTGTTGGGGAGGCCATGTGAGTTTGAACGATGGACTCAGCATGACAAGTTCAGGAACATCTACTCCTTCACCAAAGATGGCAAGCACATAGCCTTTTATCTTACGCGGAGTCTGAGATAACAATTGCTATTTCGCCTTTGCCAACAAAGAAGTGTCACCAGGATCATGTTTGAGATTACAGAGGATGGTGAGATAGAAGAGCTAGTTTCAGACAAGGGGAGCCATTACAGAGAGCATTTTAGAACATATTCGATAGCTTACGGCCATCGCCATCATAAGTTGAGGAGGTTCAGTTTGTTCTCGCTTCAAACTTGGTTGAGCCAGCATAGGATTATTTTTTAAGGATCAGAAACATATAAATGATACGCAGGCCTAGTTCAGTTAAGTAATATACCCCTAAAAGAATGGACCGATATGGATAGCTACTCGCAAGTGGAGAAACTCCGATTATTTGGGAGACAGTGCATTTAACAGTGAGGTCCAGGTGCTTCTAAGGCCACAATCAAAAATCCCTCAACCTCGAGAGGTTACAAAAGTTTCATCACCTTCAAAGTGCCGACAGAGGCTTTGACAAATAAGGTCCAAGCTCCTCCAATTTCGAGAGATTGATGAGATGCATCTTTGCCTTCAGACGAGGTAGAAGCCACGATATTTCCCCAAAACAATTCAATCCAGACAAAGAAGGGAACGACCGGTCCTTCCACAAATAAGTTTCCCTCCTATTTGTAGTGAGGCACATTCCTTTTTACCCTAGTTCTATAATTATATGCTATTTGTTCGTGTTTAGGCCTGTTTTTGGCTTATGAATTTTGTTGGACAGTCTCCGACATTCTCTTTCACCCTTCTAGGGTTGTATCCAAAGGCGGGTGGTGCTCCGGTTGTAGCTCGTCCGAGGTGATGATCATCTGTCAAGGAAACAAAAGGTGCTTCGATTGTAACTCACTCCCGAAGAGGTATTTATTCTCAACTCCTTCCCTCCTTCGCTGCTGCAACTCCCCTCTCCTCGCTGCAACCGCCCATGGCAACATTACAATTGTTATTTTCTATAGTTCCAACTGCCACTATCACCTTCCCCTCGCTCTACTTCGCTGCAACAGTAGAATTAAACAAACCACATCGATGTCGCCACTGCCAAGCCATCATGTACCACTGTCGCCACCCAAGAACCCCTTCGCCATATTATTTCCTGCAGCCAACAACCTCCCAGCCCCCTCCCCTTCCCCTGCCACCCAAACCATCCCTTTACAGTCCTATTCTCGCTATTCCAGCCCTCCCACTTTGCCACTGAAACATAGAACAACTAGGAAACACCACCTCTCAGCTGTATCCTAACTAGCCACTCCAACTTTATGCTGCCACCAGCCAGGACAACAATCATACTTGCTGCCCGCATGATGCAACCATCCTGTACCACCACGTCTTTTTGTCATTCCAATCCACCTAGCCGATCTACATCACCCCTGAATCAACTCCTAGTCGAGTTTTTGTGTTTTGTTTGTATTGTTTTTCCTTTCAAATGTGTTTGGTTGTAATCTCATTATTATTTTCAGTAATAATATTTGATTTTCTATTGTTCTTTGGGTTAACTCCGGTATCACAAATAGGGTTGAATGAATTGAAAAATGATGAAGAACATATGCAATATAGGTTTTTTTAGTTTAACATTTTACCTCAAGAATTAGTCAATAAACACTCATTCATCATACAATTTAAAGAGAAAAAAAAGAGAGTCCATCTTTCCCTAATTACTCAAAATTGTTTCCTTTTTCTGTGAGCATCTTATGAGTCAAGTTGATATAGAATGCATGCAATAAAAAAAAAATAGTGAAATGCTAATAGCAACTGAAACTCTGCCTAAACATACATCCATCAATGTATACTACAGAAATATACAAGTCAATAATAAAAAGATAAATATTCTATAAAATCTGGTATATATATATATATATATATATATATATGATCACCAAGAACCAAGTTCTTTGAAGCAAAAAAGTGTATGCGGAAGCCCAACATTCAAAGTCAACGATCCGAATCTAAAAAGAAAAATCTGACAATGCCAACCAACATTACAACCATACATGTGATTAATCTAGCAAAATGTGTTGAAAGTCCCCACTCTATTGTTTGAGTGTTGTCCCTATCAAACTTCTTGACACAAATTATTTGAAAGTTGGAAACTTACTGCTTTTGCCAAAAACTAAGATTGAAAACTCCATCCTTTCTAGAATTCCACTATTTTGGTTTAAAATAATCAATATTAGGCTAGCTCTTGGAGACTAGGGGTAATTTCTCATTATAGAATNATTGTTTGAGTGTTGTCCCTATCAAACTTCTTGACACAAATTATTTGAAAGTTGGAAACTTACTGCTTTTGCGAAAAACTAAGATTGAAAACTCCATCCTTTCTAGAATTCCACTATTTTGGTTTAAAATAAGCAATATTAGGCTAGCTCTTGGAGACTAGGGGTAATTTCTCATTATAGAATTTCTTAAAAATAAATATGATACATGAGGAATGTAAAGGAATTTGAATGAATGAATAGTGAAATAAAATTATATTTTCTCTTAATTCTTCTGTTTTTGGATGAAATTATTATAAATTTGGGAGATGATTCCTCTTTAATCTACGTTGGCATGGATCTTCCAAATAATAATTTCAAACCTCAGTTTTTATCTTTTTCTAAAAATTTGATGCATATTGACTTTCGTTTTTTTTTTGTGTGAATTTCATTCACGGCAGAAGTAAAACAGTTCTTAGAATCCTGCTGAAATTGTATCAATTTTTGTTGGAGTTTAAATTACTGCATAGAGAATAAACTATTTTGATAGTTTTATAGCAAAAGAGATTGGTAATTGCCTTAGTTAATAGTTAGGAATTTATTGTAATATTTTGTGTTCTTCTTTACACATTTTATTCCAGGTTTGTAATAGTAAACCACGTACATTAAGGGATACATCAAATTGCCATCATATCTGATGGATGCATTACCATGTCATCTGAAAGTATAAGATAATAATTGGGTCGATCAAAAAATTTATAAAATACGCAATTTAAACAAACCACAAGTTATGGGTCCAAACAAACACACATTAACTACCATGTGGATAAAAATTACATGCCAACATTCAATAAGAGGCATAACCTACAGGCATTTTCGCAATGGGTCAATTTAGAATAGTTCTTTCAGTATTAACATTAATCTAATTTTAAAATTGCTTAAAAGTGCTAAATATCTAAGCTAGTGAGCCGTCCTCAATTATTTCAGTAAATATTAAACCAAAATCTATATGGGTTGACGTCAAAAATAAACTTAAAGAGTAATGTATATCATTTCGTGAAGATATAATGGGATGAACAATTTAAGCATTGTAAGGTGGATATGAGGTGTGAGAATATTATGATAG
>JXCR01032471.1:0-10024 GCA_002079205.1 Phalaenopsis hybrid cultivar | reverse complement strand
ACTAAATGAAAATATGACATTAAATAGGACGCAATGGAGAAAAAGGATTCATGTAGCCGACCAGACGTAGTGGGATTAAGGCTTTGTTGTTGTTGTATTTGATATCTATGTGGCAGTGGACATAAGCTTACTTGGACCAAACCACTTAAATTTTAATATATTATTTTTTTTATTTTTCTCTTAGTGTGTTCCTTCTTATGCATGGGGATACTTTGTATGTCATTTTTACATTTGCTTTCAAGCCTAGAGTGTTCCAACTTGCAAAGTCCTGCCAGCATTCATTGGCAAGCCAGGTTGATGTGAGTATATCTTTGTTCATTTTATGAAACCTTATACAAAGGTCAATTTTTGTTCATTTAACGGCCCTCCCATGTCAGTCATTTTAACAGCCAGTTTATTTATATTTTGTCCATTCCATCTACTATAATGGCCCCTATGGAAAGAATCCACGCTTATAAATGGGATACCCAATGTCATTTTCACATCCTATTTTAATCATCTTTGGAAATTAGTTGAGGCGCAAGTAAGTCCATTTTTGTTCATTTTATAGTATCATTATGCAGCTTGTAACATTTCGAGTACTAATTTCAACCTATTTTTATTCTTCTCAAAATTTGCCGGATTTTGTTGGTCCTAAAATTAGTTTAGTTTATTTTTTAAAGGCTTTTTAGGTAAATTTTGACAAATGCTTTGGCCTCAGCTTTGTGTAGGAGATAATACGAAGCATATTGGGCATTCCTGCCATACGAAGAATGATACGTATAGGTGAAGGGTGATATATAACTCATTAAGAAAGATATTTTGTTCCAACAACATCAAAAAAGATATTTATTGGTATTGTGGAGCATCTAGGCGAGTTGTCTTTGGGTTCACTAAACCAAGAAACACATTTATAAAGTAAGGAGTTGTTTTTTGTAAAAGAAAAGGACAAGTAGAATATAGCTTTACTTTGCGTCCAAGACACGATTGGGGATTTGCAAGCTGACAATGTTGCCTCTTATACCTTGCAGAAAGTCATGAGGATGGTACAATTTGGAGGGAATGTTCAGAGAGAGAGAGAGAGAAGGGAATGGGGGGAAGCGATAATGGACAAGTGTTGAAAACCCAGGAGAAGTAAAGAAAATGTGTGGGTCAGTGTGAAGGGTAAACAAATCTAAACACCTAACATCCACCTTGCTCTTCACATGGTGCATCATTCTAGCACCCCTAAAAAGCTCGAATGTAGCGTCCCCACCATATTAATCCTTTAAATATCTTATATTTTGAAGTAATATAAAATCGTTATCATCACATTTATATAGTTTTTATAAAAAAAGTCAAAATTTTCTATTTAAAATTAAGTGTCTGTCTGCACAATCTTTGTCATTAATTTTATGGCCACAAACAAGAAATTGTATCATCTCCTCACATGGTAACTTTAGCTAGTAGCAATAAAGGGAGTTAGATAAAACTGAAGAAATTTCGAGAAGAAATAAAAGAGAGAAAAGTAGTTAGATGAAACTGAAAAAAAATATGAGCAACTATTTGTACCCTACGTCTATCTTTGATCTAATCTCTTTGTAAAGCCACATATGTAGACGACTTTTGTCGAACAAATGAATCTATCTCCTATTCTGTTACACTGACAGCCTAAGAGCATTTTTCTCTTTTACTAGCCCAAAGGTATATTAGTCTATTTTATCTATTATTTTTTAGTATAAATAGAGCTAATATGTTTAGGATAATGGTTATGCATGAGATTATTGTTGTTAGTCTTAAGATATGGGTTTGGAAGTGATTTCCTACCTGTAGTATTGTAGGATTTGAAAAAGATCGCCCAACTCTCCAATTGTAGATTTTCATCTTTTATTTTATATTTTAGTTGTATTATTTTTTTTTGGAGAAATAAAATATTTATTTGACCCAAATTTCTACGAAAAATCCTATCAAGTTGCATCAGAGTGTTTGGTTTTGGAAATTGATGGGATCAAAGTGCAGAGTACGGAATCGAGTGCGTACCATGCAATTGGGATCATGTGCATTGAGATAGAGTCGCGACAAGAGCTGGTTGGGAAGCCTAGGTGGGCTCACAACTACGGGACCGACCTAGCTTGGAAGAAACTATGGGATCGTGGGGTGTAGAAGGATTGCAGGAAGGTCTCATGTCTTTCTCCGCTTCCCGCTCTATTTTCGCAATAAAGTCACAATTAGAGATAGATGAGAAGTAAGTGTCAGGATCGACGCAGAGAGACCCCAAAATTCCCATCTTTCTTCTTTAACAACTTGGGTCCGCAAGAAAAGCGGGCCTAAAATCAAATTGGACCGATGATGGCTTACTCTCACGGTATAGATGTGATTCAAACTATATGGAAATCATCACTAACATTTTAGCGTATAGAGGTATATGTTTTTTGTGATCCAAAACTTTTAGGGGAATAATAGTGGCAAGAAAATAGATTTGAAGAAAAAAATAGATAAAGAGGTGAGCCAAGTTAGTACGGGATAGAGTAATTGAAAACCGATTTGAACGATTGGAGGACATGATGAGGAGCTTTATCAAGGTGTAATCCAAAACCTCGCCAACAGTTCAGTTTGAAAACCCTAACCAAGGGTTGACCGTAAATTCAACGGCTAAATCAAAAGGGAAGGAGATCAGAAGTAACACGAGAAGGAAATTCAACATCAAGAACCTCCTTACAGAGCTACGATGGGGTGAATTAGAGATGTCAAGGAAGGCAGTTGGGCTGAAACATAGAGAAGAGGTTTGAAGGAGCACAAAAAAGGAAAGAGAGAAGCCGGGATGTTGCATGATTATGATCAAATGAGGGATTTTTCCGCTCGATACATGAGGGAAAACAACAGAGGGAGAGGAAGTTAGGGTGGAGATGCTAGGGTTAGAAAGATAAAGATGCCGATCTTCGAGAGGGAAGATGAACATGGGTGAGTGTACCTAGTGTAGCGACATATTGCGGTGAACAGACTAAATGATGAGGAAAAACTCATGGCAACAAGATAATGCTTGGAGGGAAAAGCCTTAGCATGGTATTAGTGGAAGTAGGTTAGATACCCGATCCACTCATGGGAATGATTTAAAGATTGTTTGCTGAAACGTTTTCGAGTCATTCGGGTAAAAGACTTACACGAGTAATTCTTTGCATTGACTCAGGAAGTGATTATCATAGAGTATAGGGAGAGATTTAAATTACTCTTCGGAATACTGAGGGGGATTTATGAAGCAATATTGGAGGGGAATTTCATAAAGGGTCTAAAACCTGACATACATGCAACACTCTGACTGTCAAGACCTCAGGGATAAAGAGAGCGAATAGAGCTTGCCCAGAAGAGAGAGGGGAAGAACCAAATGGTGAAGGTCGATAGAAGCAGTACCATGGAAGAATTACACAAGAGTACCTCAACGACCAGGACACGGAGGATCCATATAATATCATTTTAAGGGGAAATGCCGAAGGAGAAGAATATGTAGGCATGCCCAAATGTCAACTTCAAATGTTTTATAGAGACAGAGATTCAGAAGAAACAAACAAGTGGGTTATGTTTACTGTGTGATGAAAAGTTTGCCCCATAGTACCGCTACAAGGATCAGATATTATAAGTTCTCACAATGTGTGATGAAGAGGCAAGGGAGCTTGATCTAATAGCAGTTTCCTTTTATCCACCATGAAAACAAAATGTATTTTTAGGAGTGGTGGGGGGAGGGGGGGTCGTAGAATTTCTATGTTAGTTTAGCCTAAGGGCAATTAAGTCTTTTATTAGCCTAAGGACAATTTAGTTTAGTATAAATAGGACTAATATGTTCAAAGTTTGGGTGTGAGACTTCTATCACTCTTGGGTCACGCGAAGGATTTTTGAAGGCAGGGAGGAACGACGAGGAATTGGCTAACATTCTTTGCTTGCAAAGGATAGACCGGCTTTGGCTTGCTAAGAAGGCAACCAATGGATCGCGACGTGAACATGGTCGTGAGCGAGCTAATAAGTTGAAAACGTGCTTGGGCATGCCCTAGAACTGAACCGACAACACCTTCAACTACTGGATCGCCGTAGTGTGGTTCAAGCAGCTCGGTGTAGTGCAGGGCAGGGATACAATGAACGTGAAATCAGAGCAGTGGAGGAGAAAACTTGGGTTCTGCATGTGTGATAAACTGACGAAGACAGAGGAATAGTTAAATTGATGATCTAGGAGGTGAGTCGCATGAGAGTACACTCTGAGCTGAGTGGACTTCTAGGTACTCAATCAACTTTGACTGCATCGAGCTCAGGTAAGACAAATGCCCAAGGGGAGACCAAAAGGAGCTGCAACTCTAAAAAAGTGGGACACCTGAGCAAGTATTGTCCAAATCAACCAAAAAAGATGTGGACCATCTAAAGGCCGTGGTTGTAATCGTGGGGGCCTATGGGGTGGAAGATGAGGCTACCAGATAAATCTAATGGTAGCAGAGAACGAGGTAAAGACAAAGGTGGTCTTTACTGATGAAGACCACGAGTTATTAGAGATGTTGAAGAGGAAGCAGAGAGCGACATGTGATGTGAATGAAGATGCATCCACCCTATCATCATCCAAGAGGAACACTGTAGTTTATGCTCACTCAGCCAAAAGTGCTTGTGATACACATGCTCTTGCATCTATATCCACCACAAGTTCACTAAAATGGATAGCAGATTCTGCTGCATCTCAATATGTGACAGGTGCTACTAGTGAGTTTTATTCCTATACTCACCTAACAATTTTAGAGAGCATTCAGAACGCTGATAGTACAACACGGTCTATAGTTGGCAGGGGTACAATGAGATGTACCAATTCTATGACTTTGTCCAATGTTTTGTATGTTCCTTTGTTTCCAGTGAACATTTTATCCAGGAGTGTCATTACACTCAAACTAAAATGTGTTGTTTCATTTGATATTTCAAAAGTAATCTTTCAAAAAAAGGGGATTGATCAGACAATTTAGATCGACACGTGGAATAGTAGACTCTGGTACTTTTATAAAGAGAGGATGGACTCAACCTTGACATTCATTGTTGAGAATGCTGGAGCAGGAAGATTTGAGAGGAGTATGAAGGATGTATTGTTGCTACATCACAAGAGCATGAGTCATTCTTCGTTTAGTCTACTAAGTTGTATCTATCATTGTATGAAAAGACAAATAAACAAAAACTTGTATGTGATGCTTGTGAGTTTGATAAGTAAAACAGGAGTTGTTATGTTAGTTATGGCAAAAGGGGTTCTTATATTTTTTATTTGGTGCATTCATATGTATGGAGACATTTTTCTACAACTTCGATGGATGATTACAAATATTTTGTGATTTTCATTAATTGTTTTTCTCATGATACTTGATATGATGATAATAAAAAGTGATGTGCTTGCCTGTTTTAAAGACTTTCACAAGGCGATTTAGACTCAATACGGTGCAGTAGTGAAGGTATTGAGATCTGATAATATGACAGAGTATATCAATAAAGCTGAATCCTAGAGCTGTGAAGTGTATTTTTGTGGTTTTTGACCGTGTATGTTTGTGAAAAATAACAGACCATCAGTGGGAAAACTGAATCCTAGAGTTGTGAAGTGTATTTTTGTGGGTTATTCTGCATCTTAAAAGAGGTATGTTTGTTGGAGTTTGATAAAGAATAGATTGTTTGTGAGCATGAATACGTTCTTTAGAAAGCTAGAATCGTACTTCACCCTAAACGTGACCTCACTATTTAGTGACTTGTCAGATACTAGAGATATGAGGTATGGGGGAGAGTAGTGATGGTTAGAGATTGATTCATGTGGGAACGATGCCCTGTCTCGTTGTGTGGGAAGGATCGACTGAGGAAGAGCCAAAAAATAAGGAAAATGAGCCTAAAGGTGGAGCGATTCTAGCTCAAAAGAAGCTAAGAGTATATAAAAGGAAGCAAAATGAGGGAACAATGTCAGCTGCGACACTCGTGCCATAAATTCCCTTTGTCCCGGTCTACCCTGACTCCTGAGACACCTATGCCTTCCACTTCTAAATCTAATTACCCAGGTGATATGATTCCTCTCATTCTCCTCCCTCTCCCATGGCTTTAAGGACTTCTTGCAACAATGCAAGCCACTCTCCTTATTGTTATTATCCTGATTGTTTTGGTTCCTCATATGATATTGCTCAGTTTGTCTCATACTCTAAAATATCGCTTGTATACAGAGTATTTATTTTATTTTTAGATATTGTCTCTATAACTAAGTGTTGGCAGGTAGCTACAAAAGATCCAAAGTGAAAGGTTGCAATGCTGAAGAAACTTTGTACTCTCGATAACAGCAGGACGTGGGAGATGGTACCATTACCGACGGGAAAAAGAGCAGTTGGGTGTTTAGTGGATCTTCATAGTAAAACAAAATGTAGAAGGGAAAGTGAAGCATTGTAAGACACGTTTGGTGGCGAAAGGGTTCAATAAAAACACTAGTTTTTCTAGCCGTGAATTGTGGGTGGAGGTTAGACCAACTTGATGTGAAAAATGCTTTTCTTCATGGTGAGTTACTGGAGGTGTATATGGACATACCACCTAGATTCGGTACAAGTCAGATAGTGGGCAGGCTGTGCAAGCTCCGAAAGTCACTTTATGGATTGAAGCTGTCTCCTTAAGCCTGGTTTGACAAGTAGAAAGCTATGATAGCCAAGGGATACGACAGATCAATGTCAACCATAGAGTGTTCTTTCATCAAAATGATGATATCACGACTTTACTTGATGTGTATGTTGATGATATGATTATCATTGGTGATGACAAGATAGAGATTGCTCAACTAAAAATTAGATTGAGTAAAAACTTTAAGGTGAAAGACTTTAGATAGCTCATATACATCCTTGGGATTATGGTAGCTCGTAGACCAAATAGGATGGTCTTGTCTCAAATAAAGTATGCACTAGATCTCCTAAAAAAAACAAACATGCTGGAATGCAAACCTGCAGTCTCTCCAATTGATCGGAAGGTCAAGCTGAGCGCAGAGGCATAAGAGCCAGATGATCGTGAGAGGTAACATAAATTTGTGGGTCGTCTGATTTATCTAAGTCACACGTGTCCCGATATCTCATTTGCAGTGAGCACGGTGAGCAACTATATGCATAAAACAAGTAAGAATCATATGAACATAGTATATCGGATTCTGAGGTACCCGAAGAGTGCACCAAGGAAGGGGTTGATCTTCAGGAAGAATGGGCATATAGACATTGAGGGCTATTGTGATGCTGACTAAGCGAGGTGTGCAGCTGACAGAAGAACCACCTCAGAATACTGCATGTTCATAGGGGGCAACTTGGTCTCTTGGATGAGAAAGAAACAATTTGTAGTAGCAAAGTCAATAGCAGAGGCAGAGTATAGGACCATGGCCTTAGGAGTTGCCGAGATGATGTGACTGAAAGCCTTCTTGGTCGAGCTTAAGGTGGATCTAGGAACTAAAATGAAGTTGAAGTGTGACAACAAGTCAACAATCATCATTTCTAACAACCCTCTGCAACGCGATAGAACCAAACATGTGGAGATTGATAAATTTTTCATCAAGGAAAAGTTGAATAACAAACTACTGGAGCTAAGTCATGTAGCCAATGGAGAGCAAGTGGCTGTCTGCCTCACTAAAGGAGTTAGTTCATTAGATTTGTCTAGATTAGGAGACAAGATTGAGATTTGTATTTTATTTTGAGGAATCTAATTTTAAATAGGGAATATAGAAGAAGTGTAGAAGTTATTTGTAAAAGGATTGTAAGGCTCTATAGAAGCACAACTCATGAATGAAGTATATTTTTGCCCTAATTTCTATATTGTATAGTTTTGCCCTAATTTCTACGGAGAATTTTATCATATTCCTAATGGGTTCCTTAGTGTAGATTATTCTTTTCATTCTCAAGTTTGTAATTGCTCCTAAGCGTGCTTTTTTCACCATAATATGGTTACAAATGCACCATTGCTTTTGCACCACAATCCCAGAACGGAACCAGTTCAGGTTTACTACAAACCTAGGAATGATTAAAGAAGCTCTAGATGATAGAAAGCTATCAATAAACATATTTCATAAGAATAATGTATGAAATGACTTCAACTCCAATAACAAAAATAAATTTTAAAAACTAACTCTGCAAAATAGGTTTTTCAATTAAGATCTACAACCGGGAACAAATGTTATGATGCGAAAAATAATTAAGTTACTAACGAAGAGGTGATGCAAAGATGAATTGAAAATTGTCAATGAGAAGTCACTCGAATAAAATAACAAAAAAGAATGATATCTATGATAAAAGCTTCCCATGAGGGAAAAAACAAAGTGAATGTGTGGTAAATGAAATCGGGTGTACAATGATTACAAGAGAACAAGCTTTCAAAGATTAGCTTAATCCAAAAAAAAAATTCAATTTAATTCTTTCTAAAGGAAAAAAAAGCATTGAGAGAGAAAAAAATACATCCTTCAGCGCAACTCCCTTGGTGATCATCGTTAAATATAATGGGCAGAAAATCTAACTTAAGACCATTGACATCATTTCTTTACAAAAGGAACAAAAATAAAAAAATAAAAAAATGAAGACAACATTAACTGGTTAAATAAAATATAACAGAAAGGAGCTATGGATATGTGAGGCAAAAAACTAAGGGAAGGAGTGAGAATCCAATACATATAAGCCTCTAGGAAATAAATAAAATGGGGTTAGCACATACTTATATAAAAGCAGTATACAGAGGAACAATTTTACCTCTACAGCAGAAGCCACACGTAAAATTGTAGCCTCTCCCCATGGACGACCAATTAATTGTAGGCCGATAGGAAGTCCTTCTTTATCATGTCCAATCTAAATGATGAATTAAAAATGTTAACTGTAAGCATATATCTGCAGGAATTCATGATTTCATTTGCTGAAATAGTTCCCGACTATTTCTATTTTAGTCAAAAGTTTATAATAATGCTAAATAATCCCTAGATTGTATTAATGGGGATAAAATAGTCCTTACTGGGGACTATTTCAACCAATATTGGAAGAGTATGGAGACTAAATTGACACTCTATAAACTTGGGGGCTAAAATGACAGCCCTGCAAAAAGTCAGGGGACTATTTTGACACTATTCTCAATTTGCTGAAAATAAACATGCAAGTGATTCTAGCAGGTCAAATGGAATAGAACGACAGAATTGAACACTTCAACTATAGCGTGTTTAATCTTCTGAAATATAATGCTGAAGATTATTCAGTTTGTTCAAAACGTAGGTTATTTAATTGCAGTTTTGTTATAGGAGAAATTAAAAACAAGTTAACATAATAGGCATTGATAGGAGGATTTACACTTCAATAAAAGCAGACCGCTTACTGAAACTATAATGATAACTAACCAGACATCTAGACGTAATAAGCACTTTTCCTTGCAAAAAACTTCAGGCAAACAAAAAATCAATATAAAGTTAAGTGATCAAGTATTGGTATGCTAACCATTTAGATTAAGCAAACAAGTACAATTCATTTCAACACAAATATGCATTTAATTAATTTTCTTTATGGAAACAATTTAAAACAGTGATATCCTAGTATAGATTTTGAAGTAGAATTTTTTTTTTTATATATGAAAAAAGTCCATGAATAAAAGTATTAACAGTTAAAAAAAATGTATTTTATGTTTCATCCAAGAATCTGAAAGAATAAACAGTTCCTATAACCTATGTAATGTTGATTTTATTATGATTTATATGCGTGCTGAAATAATTACATGAATCATATTGAATGTCAATGACAGACATCAAGTAGGCCTGTTAATTATCTATTCCCTTATCCAACATGAACTCTCCAGAGAATTTTCTCCTTCACAATTAGATTATGATGTTATAAAAATCAAATGTGAGATCAAAATATTTCATTGTCTTTGTTGACCTCATTTTTAGTGAGGTCTTAGTTTCCTACTCCCATAAATCAAAACCTAGCCTTAGGAGTCTCTTGTTGACCATCTTAGCAGACTATTAATGGAGCCCACCTCCTGTAGAACTTCAAACCACTTCTTGACTCATTTTTGTGAAGAACTCGCATGAGTG
>JXCR01032465.1:35644-71853 GCA_002079205.1 Phalaenopsis hybrid cultivar | reverse complement strand
TGTAATAGATAAATAAAGGGGTTTATAAATTATTTAAATTGATTAAGGTGTTAAGTTGATTTTAAGGTTTGATTAGGATTATTTAATGAGGATTAAAGTGTTTTTAGTAGTTATGACTTGGGGTTAGAATGGTTTTCGTTGAATTAGTGCCTTGAATAGGGGCAATTATAATAACTAATTGAAAAAATTTCGATTACAAAAAAAAACTCTTCTGTTTTGAAAGTTGGTAACAAGCTTAATTAATATTAAGAAAAGAATGCAAATATTTTTTTAAGGGTAAAGCATAAAAAAAATTAATAATAAATTATACCTCGTAATATTAAGAAAAGAATGTAAATATTTATTAAGGTAAAATAAAAGTAAAATTTCTTCTGAAAAAAAAAAAAAACATTGTTCCCTCAAAAAGAAGGGAGGGATTCAAAATTTTTGCATTCGAGACTTAATTAATATTTTAATCTATAAATATCTTAATATTAGTATGAACAACGTAAGGAAAAAACAGGTTAATTACTTATTTAATTAAGAAAATATAGGTTAAGGGACATCTCCAACAATTACATGTATTGTTTAATTACGATTTATATCATTTAATATGTAAAACAGAGATGTTTAAGAAAATACATCCCCATGAATGAGAGCAGGTGTGGTGATCGGCAGGAAAATAATGTAATTTTTATATAAATATTGCTCTTAAATTTTCTTGAAAAAAATGTGGATGCAATAAACTCTTCCAATTTTAATTTTTATGAATTGAATGTAACAATATTCAAAATGTTATGGCAAAATAATTTGANTAAATTGATTAAGGTGTTAAGTTGATTTTAAGGTTTGATTAGGATTATTTAATGAGGATTAAAGTGTTTTTAGTAGTTATGACTTGGGGTTAGAATGGTTTTCGTTGAATTAGTGCCTTGAATAGGGGTAATTATAATAACTACTTGAAAAAATTTCGATGACGAAAAATTTGAAATATTTGTTTCATTTTTTCTCAACCTTATGTTTGAATATTTCTTTTATAAAATATGATCTATATAAGAAAATCATTAAACAAATTTGACCAATATCATAATATAAAAATTGTTTTACAAAACAAATTAATTTAGTGGATGGAAATAATTCTTCATTGTTGTATGAGTATTTGTTATTCAACAAGGATGTATGTGGCATGATCGAATATATTTCTAATAAAACTCTANTAATTTAGTGGATGGAAATAATTCTTCATTGTTGTATGAGTATTTGTTATTCAACAAGGATGTATGTGGCTTGATCGAATATATTTCTAATAAAACTCTGTTGTGCATTCATAAATTTATCATAGTGATTTGTTCATTATGATCAAATATAGAGAAATATCTCTTTTTGTAATAATAAAACTCATCCATGATTAATTTTGGAATTCCTTTTAATTCTATAAAAAAATTCTATTATAGCTCTGCGGTACATTTTTTTCTTTNGTGCATTTATAAATTTATCATAGTGATTTGTTCATTATGATCAAATATAGAAAAATATCTCTTTTTGTTTTAATAAAACTCATCCATGATTAATTTTGGAATTCCTTTTAATTCTATAAAAAAAATTATGTTATAGCTTTGCGGTACATTTTTTTCTTGGCAGAGATAACAATGGCTCATGGTTATCCTTACTTCGAGCCAGACTTTGTGCATCCCTCAGAATACATCCCTCCACTCGAGTAAGTATTCTCTAATGTACGTACATAAGATGATTAACTACACTCTTTTATTTTAATTAAATAAAACTTTAAAAAATATGAATTATTGTTGTAGGGTCTGTATTGATAATGAAACGTCCGATGATGTTACTCTTATCAAGGTATTTTAATTTGACTTTTATCAGCAAAATAATTTTCAATATCTTGTCACAGAACATATTTATAGCTATTTATAAAAACTAAATATTTTTTTCTTTGTTTTGATTTAATACAGATTAATGGTGCAAACATGCACAACATTCTNTTTTAATTAAATAAAACTTTAAAAAATATGAATTATTGTTGTAGGGTCTGTATTGATAATGAAACGTCCGATAATGTTACTCTTATCAAGGTATTTTAATTTGACTTTTATCAGCAAAATAATTTTCATTATCTTGTCACAGAACATATTTATAGCTATTTATAAAAACTAAATATTTTTTTCTTTGTTTTGATTTAATACAGATTAATGGTGCAAACATGCACAACATTCTTCTTAAAATAGTTCAAATTCTAAGTGATTTGGATCTTATCATCTCCAAATCATACATTTCATCTGATGGTGATTGGTTCATGGATGTATTCCATGTCACTAATCAACAAGGTCATAAACTCAATGACCCCACCCTTATAAGCTACATACAACATTCTCTCAAAATTACCCAAAAGAAAGATAAAGCTTCTGACCCACCGCATGTAAAAATCAATCATGGGAGGATAGTGAATTTTAATCATTTCGCTACCACTGCCCTTGAACTTTGTTTCATTGATCGCCCCAACATTTTCTCTGAGGTTGTCAATGTGCTTTCCAAGTACTCTTATGTAATTGACTCCGGTGAGCTCTGGACTCACAATGGTCGTGTCGCTTGTATCATTTATATAAAGGAACATGACATAAATTTACCCATATTTGATCAAGAACGTTTTGACTTTTTGGGAGATTACCTAGCAAGTTTGATGAAAACACATCACTTTTTTAAAGAGCTATGGGAGGTGAGATTACGAAATCCTTTAGCATGTCAGATCCACACAGAGCGGCGACTACACCAGTTATTGCAAGAATATAAAGATTATGAGATAGCCGACAAAGATAATACGGCAGAATGTTCATCTCAGGTATCAATTGAGAGCTGGAAGGAGAGAGATTGTTTGGTTATTAATGTAAAGAGTAAGGATAGACCCAAGCTAATGTATGATACATTATGTGCTCTCACGAATTTAAACTATGAAGTGTTTCAAGGCTTTGTTAGCACCAAAGACTCGGTGGCAGTTCAGGTATGTAATCAACTTTGATTTTTGAATCTTTAATTATAAATTTGAAGTATACTTTTAACTTTTTCAATGTAGGAATACTTTGTGCGGCAGCTGAATGGGCACACAATGCTTGATGAGGTGGAGAAAAAGAATATGATTCAAAATTTGGTAGCAGCTATTGAGCGAAGAGTGTCTCAAGTCTGTATTGATCTTTGTACTTCTTGTTTAATAAAAATATATTTTGTTAGCATGTTTAATGAATATATATAAGTAAATTTGTTAATGAGTGCAGGGGCTAAAGATGAAGGTGCGCACATTTGATCGACACGGTTTGCTTGCACTCATTAGTAGAGAATTACGAGAGAATACTCTTTCATTAAAGACAACACAGTTCTTTAAAGTTGATTGTTTGGCTATCGGCACTTTTTACATTAGTGACGACTCATTGTCAATCAATGCTGACGTTATTGATGAACAAAGACTAGACACTGTTTGCAATAAAATCGGTGGAGAAGTTTACTTTGAAAGAAATACTGATTGCAACATTAGCTCACTGGATGACAGCAGATGGAGTTTGTTTTCTAAGTTCTACTATTTGGGGAAGTGTTTGTGGTCCCACATCAAGAGTTTCTTTAGAAAATTTAGTTTCATTAGATAATTTTTTTTTCTTTTTTTTTCTCTCTCTCATTATTAGTTGAGCAAAGATCAGTTGTGGCAGTTTATTATTCTATTTGGCAATTACCAAAACGCATAAATGTTTTAGCTACTAATTTGTGTGGCTACAATACAATTTCTATTTTGTTCATAGTCTTGGAAGCAAGTTGAATGTTTTGCACAAGTATGAAATCATCGTTTAT
Source organism: Phalaenopsis hybrid cultivar (assembly GCA_002079205.1). Lineage (NCBI taxonomy): Eukaryota > Viridiplantae > Streptophyta > Magnoliopsida > Asparagales > Orchidaceae > Phalaenopsis > Phalaenopsis hybrid cultivar. The sequence goes on along the minus strand of JXCR01032465.1, from coordinate 68,025 downwards.
CAAAATTTTGCAGACGTATGACATCGATTTAAATTAAATCAAATCAGTCAAAATAATATTAATTCAAATCAATGAAATAATAATCAGTTTTAATTGTAGACTGAAGAAATCATTTTATTTACTTTGATTTATATTTTATTGTGTAACGTTTAACTTTCTTTACTCGTCCGTCTTATAGCACTTTAAAATAATTTAATTTTAAATTAATTATTAATCATATTTTATTTAAACTAAATTGTATTTGTAGCTATAATTTATATTGACTTCTTACTCACATTTATTTATTACTTCGCATATTGAAAAAAAATAATTTATATTTCTATGCATTTTAAAGTATATAACTTTTCAAGAAATATTTTTCTTAGAAAACTTACATATAGACTACATAACTATTAGTTTTGCATTTCCTTAAGTCTGATGCAAAACAGAGTTTAATTAATCAAACTGGGCCCCACATCCCACTCACATTCCCCTTTGCTTCTTCAAATTTTAAAAGCCTTTGAGGTTTAATTCATTATTATTACAATTTATTTTTTATTTTAATTTTAGTTTTCAATGTGTTTTAATAAATAATTTGGGTTGTTATTCCAATAACTTATTTAATTTCTTTATGTTAATTTAAAGATTTGAGTGATATGCATGTAAATATGATTGTTTAGGTGCTAGATATGTAAATACTTAAGAATTGTGTGGCATATATGTAAATGCCCTTTTTTAATATATTTTTTTTAATTAATTAAATTGGGCTCCACATCCCACTCACATTGGCCTTTGCTTTTTCAAATTTTAAAAGGCTTTGAGGTTTAGTTCTTTATTATTACTATTTATTTTTTATTTTAATTTTAGTTTTCGATCTGCTTCAACAAAAAATTTGCGTTGTAATTCCAATAACTAATTTAATTTTTCAAATTAAATTTAATGCTTTGAAATATATATATTTCAATACACATATTCGTCTGATCTTGAAAAATTTTGCAAAATGATATAGATGTCTTAAATTTATTTTTTAAGAATACTAAAATGTTCTTTTATCCATCTCACTTCTCGTTAATGATAAGTAGAAAATAATATTTTATATATTATTTTAAAAATATAGCATTATTTATTTTTTTTATTTCATAAATTGCAAAAAAAAAAATTATTAAATTAAGTAAATATTTTTTTAATCATTTTACAACTTCTTTAATTTGTATTCAATAAACTATGTATATAATTAGAAAAAAAAATAAAGAATTTTGGATTATTTTCTTTTTTTTGCGCAAAAAATTAGAGATTAAAATTGCCACTAGGTTTCAACTTAAACAAAAAAGATTTTTATATTTAAACGTTTTTAATTTAAATACATTAATTACTTTTATATATTATTGATACATATATTTAACAATTAAGCTATATCTTGCTTTCACTTGATTCTGCTCCTATTTTTCTATTCGTGATAAATTTTTTTAAAAATTTTTAAGACAATTTATAATTCTTTTGCATAAATAAGGCAATAGAGATCTTAGTTTAGAGACAATATCATTAAACTTTGTACGAACAAAAAAATAATTTTTTTAGTTAAATTATGATAACAATTTTTTTTTTAAATTAACAGTTACAGGATAACATGGCTCACAGTTATCCCTATTTCGAGGCTGAGTTTGTTCCTCTGTCCGAATTCATCCCTCCACTCGAGTATGTCTTCAATACTTTATGATTATTAGTTTTTGTCTTCTCTTTACTTTAATTAAATAAATTTGATAAATATAAATTATTGGACGCAGGGCTTGCATGGATAATGATACATCTGATGACTTTACAATCATTAAGGTATTATCCCTTTTTCAAATAGTCAAATATTTTCTATTTTGTTTCGCATAAGTTATTTTTATTTTTTGATAAAATAAATATTTATTTTTTTTTTTTGCAATTGAATGCAGGTTGATGGTGCAAACAAACAAGGCATTTTACTTAAAATAGTTCAAATTCTAAGTGATTTGGATCTTATTATTTTAAAATCCTACGTTTCATCTGATGGTGATTGGTTCATGAATACTTTCCATGTCACCGATCACCACGGACATAAACTCAATGACCCTGATCTCATATGTTTCATAAAACAATTTCTCAATAATGCTCAAAGACAAAACAGATTTTTTAGCCCAGCACAGGTCAAAATCAGGCATGACAACATAATTCATGTTAATCATCTTGCCTCCACTGTCCTCGAATTATATTTTCTTGATCGCCCCGACATTTTCTCGGATGTCGTAGCAGTGCTCTTCAATCTCTCCTACGCTATAGACTCGGGTGAACTGTGGACTCACAATGGTCGTGTGGCTTGTATTATTTATCTAAAGGAACAAGACACAGGTATGCCCATCACCGATCGAGATCGTTACGACTGTTTGGGAGAAAATCTTGCAAGTATGATGAAGGTCCACCATTTGCCTAACGAGTTATGGGAGGTTCGACTTCGAAATCCCACATCAGATCAAATTCATACAGAGCGACGACTGCATCAGATGTTACAAGAATACAATGATTATGAGATAGGACCACCACTATTACCAGTCGAGCGTGATCAATTGAGCTTATCTAAACTCATGGATGTTGAAAGGGGCTTTGGGAATGTCAACAAAAGTAATGAAGAACTGCGTCGACCCCAAGTGTCAATTGAGAGTTGGAATGATAGAGATTATTTGGTTATAAATATAAAAAGTCAAGATAGACCTAAGCTCATGTTTGACACAATATGTGTTTTGACGGATATAGGTTATGATGTGCTTCATGGCTTTGTTAGCTGTAATGAATCAGTGACATTTCAGGTAATTAATCAATTTTGAATTATGAATAGTCTTTTATAAAAATTATTTACTTTTTTAATATTTTGCAATGCAGGAATATTTTGTGCGTGGGATGAATGGACATATAATGCTAAATGAGATTGAGAAACAAAAAGTGATTCGAAGTTTGGCAGCAGCTGTTGAGCGAAGAATGTCTAGAGTATATAAATACATTTGTATTTTTTTAATAATAAAAATTTATTTTTCTAGCATGCATAACCAATGCATATTTGTTAATGAATGTAGGGAATAAAGATGGAGGTGCACACGTTTGACCGGCATGGTCTCCTTTCAGTCTTGAGTAGAACATTACAACAGAATAACATGTCATTCAAAACTGCAGAGTTTGCAAAAGATGATTGCTTGGCCTTCGGAACATTCTATATCACTGACAACGATGGAAACAATATTAATCAACAAAAGGTGAAGATGTTGGAAGATGAACTCGGAAAAGACAGTTTCGTTGAAAAAAAGAATGATCATAATATTAATTCAACGATTCATGGGAGATGGAATATTTTTTCTGCGTTTTGTTCTCTCGGGAGGAGTTTGTGGTCTCACATCAAACGCATCTTCAACGCCTTTAGTTTCATTAGATAAAATTTATTTTCTTTTTTTGATTCTAAATGTGTCTTTTTTTTAGAATAAATTTTATAATAGTTTAAATAATTCATGTGTAGCTATTAATGGTCAACTCTTTTTTTTTTTAATCCTAATTTACATAGTTTGTGCTCATTTTTATGATGTTTGATTATTTTCAAGTATTTCAATGCATATTATACAACAATATTCTTGATAAAAGTAATAATTATAATAATAAAACAAATTCTTATCAGCCATAATTATAACATCGAGGAGTGCACGGTATGTGAATGATCAAGTTCGAAGCTTCTGAACTTTATTATTATGTTTTTGAAACTTATGTGATGTTTTAATTGGACTGAATATGTTGCAAATCGTCAATTATTCAACAATCATATTATTTATAAATCTGGCCTTAATCGAATAGAAGATTTTACGATGAGGTATTATACATATTAATCTTTCTGAATTAATTCCCGATGGTTGCTTAAATTTAACATGTCCAATCTATTCACGAATTTATGCTCTAACTTCTTTCTTTTCAAATAATTTCCACAACACATTCATACGCCCATTATTTACATTTATATTACTCAATTCCTATTTATCTATTAATCTCAACAACATGGGATTAATACTTCAATAATAAAAATCATCGAATAAATATGAAAAAAAAAAAAAACTTGAGAGGAATATCATTAGCTTAAAATGAAATCAATTTATCGAAACTGAAGATCTTGCCGTGACCATCGACGGAGAGGAATATCACCGTAATTTATGTAGATTGTTTAACAAAATATGTTCGAGAACCATTTTTATAAAATATTATTGTGAAATAATAAATTATTTTAAATTTTTTCTAGACGTAAATTTGGTTNTCATCTCCAAATCATTAATTTCATCTGATAGTGATTGGTTCATGGATGACTTCCATGTCACCAATCATCATGGTAATAAACTCAAAGACCCCTGGTCGTTCGTTTTGCGCCGCCTACCTTTTTTTTGTCATTTTCTTGATGCCATCATTGTTGTTAAGGGGTCGCTAGTTTGTTTTCCGTTATGTTGCCCTCTTTTCCAAATAATTCTCCATCTCAGACCATGTAAGTGAACTAAGAGATAAAAAATCATATCACTGGGGCAAGCAATACTAGGAAATATATGGAAAGCCTTCATAAAGTGAACTTTCCTATCGATAGTTCTAAAGCATAAATCGAAAGTGAGATCAACTCAATATACTTTAAATATATAACCGTGAAGGAGACCTTACGAAAACTAACTTCTAGTTAAATTCAAGTTGAAGTGCATGTCTTAGAGTTCACATCATTCTATAAGAACATATCCCTATAGTTAATTACACCTTAAGTAGTCAATCCTACTTAAGAAAACTCCCGATTGAGGTCATAATTTGTTCTAAAAAAGTTCAAATGTTATTGTGAAGAAAAAAGAATGTCAAAGTCCTATCATAAGGGTAGCAGATTCCTAAAGATTCTAAATTATTCTAGAATTTTATTATGTTGTTGATGGGTTTTTAAGGTTTATCCTTTTGCTCTGGGTTTTGAATGTTCATCCCAACAAAATAATGTTAGCAGACTCTAATAACATGCAAAGTAAATCACCACGTGGTAGCTAGTATTGTCCTGTCGTGGTATTCCTGTGGACAATACTTGCTACCACGTCATGACCTGCAACGAGTCACTCAACTAACGAATCAGATTTGTCGTCGAGACAATTAGAAAAATGCAAATACAAATGCACAATAATCAAAAGATGACAAATATTTGCCGCTAGCATATAGTGTGTATACTAGTGGCGAATGCCCCGACAGTGCCGAATGATGCATGCAAAACATTAAACACAATTGAAAATGAGTGTGTCATGAAGACAAAACCCGAATAGTGGGTGTGTCGTGGAGGCAGTGACCCGGAGGGGCACCTACGATAGTCTGAAGCGGTGTCGTAGAGAGTGAAAGAATGTAACTCCTGCCGGAGGGAATTACACAAAGAATTTGATATTTTAGAAACAGAAAAAGACCAAATTGGCCATCCATATAAATAAAAATTCAATTTGATGGGAGGCAATTGCCCGTCCTGGACTCTACGTGGGTATATCCCTGGTAATAGGCGGCGGATGCGGATGTTCAGGAACGCCNTTGGGGAAGTGTTTGTGGTCCCACATCAAGAGTTTCTTTAGAAAATTTAGTTTCATTAGATAATTTTTTTTTCTTTTTTTTTCTCTCTCTCATTATTAGTTGAGCAAAGATCAGTTGTGGCAGTTTATTATTCTATTTGGCAATTACCAAAACGCATAAATGTTTTAGCTACTAATTTGTGTGGCTACAATACAATTTCTATTTTGTTCATAGTCTTGGAAGCAAGTTGAATGTTTTGCACAAGTATGAAATCATCGTTTATCAAAATTTTGCAGACGTATGACATCGATTTAAATTAAATCAAATCAGTCAAAATAATATTAATTCAAATCAATGAAATAATAATCAGTTTTAATTGTAGACTGAAGAAATCATTTTATTTACTTTGATTTATATTTTATTGTGTAACGTTTAACTTTCTTTACTCGTCCGTCTTATAGCACTTTAAAATAATTTAATTTTAAATTAATTATTAATCATATTTTATTTAAACTAAATTGTATTTGTAGCTATAATTTATATTGACTTCTTACTCACATTTATTTATTACTTCGCATATTGAAAAAAAATAATTTATATTTCTATGCATTTTAAAGTATATAACTTTTCAAGAAATATTTTTCTTAGAAAACTTACATATAGACTACATAACTATTAGTTTTGCATTTCCTTAAGTCTGATGCAAAACAGAGTTTAATTAATCAAACTGGGCCCCACATCCCACTCACATTCCCCTTTGCTTCTTCAAATTTTAAAAGCCTTTGAGGTTTAATTCATTATTATTACAATTTATTTTTTATTTTAATTTTAGTTTTCAATGTGTTTTAATAAATAATTTGGGTTGTTATTCCAATAACTTATTTAATTTCTTTATGTTAATTTAAAGATTTGAGTGATATGCATGTAAATATGATTGTTTAGGTGCTAGATATGTAAATACTTAAGAATTGTGTGGCATATATGTAAATGCCCTTTTTTAATATATTTTTTTTAATTAATTAAATTGGGCTCCCCATCCCACTCACATTGGCCTTTGCTTTTTCAAATTTTAAAAGGCTTTGAGGTTTAGTTCTTTATTATTACTATTTATTTTTTATTTTAATTTTAGTTTTCGATCTGCTTCAACAAAAAATTTGCGTTGTAATTCCAATAACTAATTTAATTTTTCAAATTAAATTTAATGCTTTGAAATATATATATTTCAATACACATATTCGTCTGATCTTGAAAAATTTTGCAAAATGATATAGATGTCTTAAATTTATTTTTTAAGAATACTAAAATGTTCTTTTATCCATCTCACTTCTCGTTAATGATAAGTAGAAAATAATATTTTATATATTATTTTAAAAATATAGCATTATTTATTTTTTTTATTTCATAAATTGCAAAAAAAAAAATTATTAAATTAAGTAAATATTTTTTTAATCATTTTACAACTTCTTTAATTTGTATTCAATAAACTATGTATATAATTAGAAAAAAAAATAAAGAATTTTGGATTATTTTCTTTTTTTTGCGCAAAAAATTAGAGATTAAAATTGCCACTAGGTTTCAACTTAAACAAAAAAGATTTTTATATTTAAACGTTTTTAATTTAAATACATTAATTACTTTTATATATTATTGATACATATATTTAACAATTAAGCTATATCTTGCTTTCACTTGATTCTGCTCCTATTTTTCTATTCGTGATAAATTTTTTTAAAAATTTTTAAGACAATTTATAATTCTTTTGCATAAATAAGGCAATAGAGATCTTAGTTTAGAGACAATATCATTAAACTTTGTACGAACAAAAAAATAATTTTTTTAGTTAAATTATGATAACAATTTTTTTTTTAAATTAACAGTTACAGGATAACATGGCTCACAGTTATCCCTATTTCGAGGCTGAGTTTGTTCCTCTGTCCGAATTCATCCCTCCACTCGAGTATGTCTTCAATACTTTATGATTATTAGTTTTTGTCTTCTCTTTACTTTAATTAAATAAATTTGATAAATATAAATTATTGGACGCAGGGCTTGCATGGATAATGATACATCTGATGACTTTACAATCATTAAGGTATTATCCCTTTTTCAAATAGTCAAATATTTTCTATTTTGTTTCGCATAAGTTATTTTTATTTTTTGATAAAATAAATATTTATTTTTTTTTTTTGCAATTGAATGCAGGTTGATGGTGCAAACAAACAAGGCATTTTACTTAAAATAGTTCAAATTCTAAGTGATTTGGATCTTATTATTTTAAAATCCTACGTTTCATCCGATGGTGATTGGTTCATGAATACTTTCCATGTCACCGATCACCACGGACATAAACTCAATGACCCTAACCTCATATGTTTCTTAAAACAATTTCTCAATAATGCTCAAAGACAAAACAGATTTTTTAGCCCAGCACAGGTCAAAATCAGGCATGACAACATAGTTCATGTTAATAATCTTGCCTCAACTGTTCTCGAATTATATTTTCTTGATCGCCCCGATATTTTCTCGGATGTCGTAGCAGTGCTCTTCAATCTCTCCTACGCTATAGACTCGGGTGAACTGTGGACTCACAATGGTCGTGTGGCTTGTATTATTTATCTAAAGGAACAAGACACGGGTATGCCCATCACCAATCGAGATCGTTATGACTGTTTGGGAGAAAATCTTGCAAGTATGATGAAGGTCCACCATTTGCCTAACGAGTTATGGGAGGTTCGACTTCGAAATCCCACATCAGATCAAATTCATACAGAGCGACGACTGCATCAGATGTTACAAGAATACAAGGATTATGAGATAGGACCACCACCATTACCAGTCGAGGGTGATCAATTGAGTTTATCTAAACTCATGGATGCTGAAAGGGGCTTTGGGAATGTCAACAAAAGTAATGAACAACTGTGTCGACCCCAAGTGTCAATTGAGAATTTGAATGATAGAGATTATTGGGTTATAAATATAAAAAGTCAAGATAGACCCAAGCTCATGTTTGACACAATATGTGTTTTGACGGATATAGGTTATGATGTGCTTCATGGCTTTGTTAGCTGTAATGAATCAGTGACATTTCAGGTAATTAATCAATTTTGAATTATGAATAGTCTTTTATAAAAATTATTTACTTTTTTAATATTTTGCAATGCAGGAATATTTTGTGCGTGGGATGAATGGACATATAATGCTAAATGAGATTGAGAAACAAAAAGTGATTCGAAGTTTGGCAGCAGCTGTTGAGCGAAGAATGTCTAGAGTATATAAATACATTTGTATTTTTTTAATAATAAAAATTTATTTTTCTAGCATGCATAACCAATGCATATTTGTTAATGAATGTAGGGAATAAAGATGGAGGTGCACACGTTTGACCGGCATGGTCTCCTTTCAGTCTTGAGTAGAACATTACAACAGAATAACATGTCATTCAAAACTGCAGAGTTTGCAAAAGATGATTGCATGGCCGTCGGAACATTCTATATCACTGACAACGATGGAAACAATATTAATCAACAAAAGGTGAAGATGTTGGAAGATGAACTCGGAAAAGACAGTTTCGTTGAAAAAAAGAATGATCATAATATTAATTCAACGATTCATGGAAGATGGAACATTTTTTCTGCATTTCGTTCTCTCGGGAGGAGTTTGTGGTCTCACATCAAACGCATCTTCAGCATCTTCAATTTCTTTAAATAGAATTTGTTTTCTTTTTTTTTTTAATTATAAATATGTCTTTTTTTAGAATAAATTTTATAATAGTTTTATTAATTCATGTGTAGCAATTCAATTGCCAACTCCTTTTTTTTTATCCTAATTTAGGTAGATTGATGCTCATTTTATGCGGTTTGATTATTTTCAAGTTTTTCAGTGCATATTATACACCAACATTCTTAATTAAAGTAATATTTTTAATAATAAAACAAATTCTTATCAGTTATAATTATAACATGGGGGAGTGCATTGTATGTGAATCATCAAGTTCGAAGCTCCTGAACTTTTTTATTTTGTTTTTGAAAGTTTTGTGATGTTTTAATTGGACTGAATATCTTGCAAATCATCAATTATTCAACAATCATATTATTTATAAATCTAACCTTAATCGAATAGAAGATTTTACGATGAGGTATTATACATATAAATCTTTGTGAATTAATAAACTGATTTCATTTATATTACTCAATTCCTATTTTACGATGAGGTATTAATACTTCAATAATAAAAATCATCGAATAAATATGAAAAAAAAAAACTTGAGAGGAATATCATTAGCTTAAAATGAAATCAATTTATCGAAACTGAAGATCTTGCGGTGACCATCGACGGAGAGGAATATCACCGTAATTTATGTAGATTGTTTAACAAAATATGTTATAGAACCAATTTTATAAAATATTATTGTGAAATGATAAATTATTTTAATTTTTTTCTAAACGTAAATTTGGTCAAATAAAAGATTATTTTGAAATATGAAAATGATTTATAATAAAATTTAGTCTTCAAAAAATAAAGGAAATTTTTCAAACATTTATAAATATAAATATAAAGAGGCTTTTGCTTTCTCATCCATTGATGTGTTATTTTTTTTTTTAATTTTTTATCTTAAATTATATGTTACATGTAATTCTACAAATACAAACCTACCTATTTTTACGTACTTACATTTTATTTGATTTTGAAAAAATTAGGAGAAAAATAATATTAAATTAAATCAATGAAATAATAATCAGTTCCAATTATAGACTGAAGAAATCATTTTATTTACTTCGATTTATATTTTGTTGTGCAATGTTTAATATACCAACATCATCACTTATTTAATATTAAAAATGCACCTCATCGAGAAATTCCTGTTTAAGAAGAGAAATATAACTTTTTATGCACATGTATGATGGTATGCGTGTAAAAATTGAAGTATAGATGTTAGATACGTAAATACATAGGAATTGAGTGGTTTGTTTGTGAATCTTCCCATCTAATTCAAGTTCACAAATCATATTTGCTTTTGTTACTTTCAAAATCGCTTGAATCAATTTTCAAGTGATTAATTAACGATCTTTGAGGTAAAGTTGCTAAATTTATAGTTCTAAACTTTATTAGAATGGTTAATGATCCAATTTTGAGCCCATCTCGGCTTGAAATCGGCTCGAAAAAAATTTGATGCAATTTAACTCATATCTTCGCTCTTTATATCGATGAGATCTTGATTCGAGCCAAAATTCAAATAAACTTTCATGAGAGGATAAGAAGTGGCGGAATGTGTTGCATGCCTGAACTAGTTTGTAGAGAGCGGAGGAGCTTCTCATGTGTGAGCGAGCTCTGACAAACCAAATTATGAAATAAAATGCAATTCATTCTAGATTAATGTATTTGAAATTTTCTTTAAAAAACTAAGAAATAAAGATGATGATCAAATAAATAAAAGCTAATAAAAAATATATAATTATAGATTCAGAACACATTAAATTTTAATTGGAGACTATTTTCACACTTTTATAAACTCTATAAATAAAACTAATATTTTACTCACAAAATAATTATAGCATGTTGTTATTATTATAAGTTCTTACTCACTTTCCAACAATTATCATTATCGTCAAACATATTTTTATAAAATAAGTAAATAATTATAGCCAAGTAAGNTGGAGACTATTTTCACACTTTTATAAACTCTATAAATAAAACTAATATTTTACTCACAAAATAATTATAGCACGTTGTTATTATTATAAGTTCTTACTCACTTTCCAACAATTATCATTATCATCAACATATTTTTAAGAAAAATAAAGAAATAATTATAGCCAAGTAACACTTGAGCTTAATTCAGAGTAGTTTATTTTTATATCTATATAAATTAATATTCATTGACCTTATTAATACAATTTAAAAATAAAAAAATTCACATAAGCAAACCTAAGGAAATAAAAATTAAACTATTATATTGGTAACGTTAGGATATCATTTTGTCTGTTTTGCTTTTTAGTGCGTCATTATAGTAATATTTGAGAAACTATTTTTTACTATTTTTTAGAAATCTCTAAGACAAAAAATTATTATTTTTTCAATTCGAGACGTTAAAATGACAGCTGCCAGAAGATAAGCTCTGGGTTTTTAAAATTAAAATTAATTTATAATAGTCATGATAATTTTTTGAAAAGTAATTCTTCTGCAATAACTACACAACCGCTTTGCCAAAGAGATGAATCTAGGGCTGCGAAAACGGCTCGTTATTCGTGAGCAGCTCGTGTTCGGCTCTTTAAGAAGTTCATGTTCGATTCATTCGCTAAGTTAACGCGTCAAACACATAGAATTTTTTTTTGCGCTTGATATATAAATGAGCCGAACACAAACAAAAATTTGATTTGTTCGTGTTTAGNTCGAACACGAACTCATTGACGAACCGAACACGAACTGTTCGCGAACAACGAGCTTTTTTGACAGCCCTACAATGGACAACGTAAGAAAAAAACAGCTTAATTACTTATTTAATTAAGAAAATGTAGGTTAAGAAACATCTCCAACGTGCATGATCTATATAATTTTCTCTTTTTGCATTTCATTTTTTTTCGTGGCTTTAATTCAAATATCAAAAATATCATTTAATATGTAAAAAATAGATGTTTCAGAGAATACATCCCTATGAATGAGAGCAGGTGTGGTGATCCGCACCTGCTCTTTAATTTGAATGTAACCATATTCAAAATGTTATGACAAAATAACTTGTTGTTTTAATTTGAATATTTCTTTTGTAAAATATGTTCTATATAAGAAAAACATTTAACAAATTTGACCAATATCATACTATAAAAGCTATTTTACAAAATGTATTTATTTAATGGATGTAAATACTTCTCCATTGTTGTATGAGTATTTGTTATTCAGCAACAATGTATTGGGTTTGATCGAATAGATTACTAATAAAGCTCTGTTGTGCATTTATAAATTTATCATAATGATTTGTTCATTATGATCAAATTGAGAAAAAAAAATCTCTTTTTGTATTAATAAAACTCATCCATGATTGATTTTGGAATTGCTTTTAATTCTATAAAAAAAAAATTCTATTATATCTCTGCGGTGCATTTTTTTCTTGGCAGAGATAACAATGGCTCATGGTTATCCTTACTTCGAGTCTGACTTTGTGCGTCCCTCAGAATACATCCCTCANCAGGTGTCAACCCGCGGCCCGCGTTTAGTGTAAAAACCGAAACGCAGTTTCAGATAAGCTGACGAAACATGCGAACCAAACGGTACAACAGTTTTTTCAAAACGCCACCCACACTTATAAGCTGCCCCAAACGGACCCNCGTAAATATTTATTAAGGTAAAATAAAATTTATTTTGTTCTGAAATTAAAAATAAATAAATATTTCCGGCCTGAAAAGAGGGAAATCAAACCATCCAAATGTTAGCACAAAAAAGAAAGAGATTTGAAATTTTTGTAATAGAAGCAAAGTAAGCTGTGGATATTAACGAAATCAAAATTTGCGTTGGAGACTTAATTAATATTTTAGGGTCTGTTTGGGACAGCTTGTGCATTTCAGGATAAGCTGTTTATCCTGAAACGCGGCCCGCGGGCCGGCTGCAGGTGTCAACCCGCGGCCCGCAGGCCGGCTGCAGGTGTTAACCCGCGGCCCGCGTTTAGTGTAAAAACCGAAACGCAGTTTCAGATAAGCTGACGAAACATGCTAACCAAACGGTACAACAGTTTTTTCAAAACGCCGCCCACACTTTTAAGCTGCCCCAAACGGACCTTTAATCTAAAATTATCCGAATACTTGTTTTACACCGCCTCGTATTGTTGTAAGCTTAATTCAATTAAGGAGTTTTAGTAATCAATCCAATACACAACGTCCCCCACCTCCGCCTCAAGAGTGAACTCTCCACAAAGCACCATAAATTGAATATTTATTTTCATAAATTTATTTATTTATTCTAAGAAATTAAATTAATTAAAACGTTAAATTTTTTATTATTTTTCATAAAAATTAAGATTGATTTAAATAGAAGTTTCTAGCACGCTCCAAGAAATGCTATTAAACNACTCTCCACAAAGCACCATAAATTGAATATTTATTTTCATAAATTTATTTATTTATTCTAAGAAATTAAATTTATTAAAACGTTAATTTTTTTATTATTTTTCATAAAAATTAAGATTGATTTAAATAGAAGTTTCTAACACGCTCCAAGAAATGCTATTAAATNCTATTAAACTTGAATTTAATTAATTATAAATAACCTATTAATTGATTCATAGTAAATTCGACTCTAAAATTACAATAAATTAATGAAAATGTAAATTCTTAATTATTCAAAATTTTGAAAATTTCATGATGCTCGATAACTTAAAATTGCTATTCAATTAGCTTGAAAATAATTATATCATGAGATTATTATTTCATAATTTTAATAAATAGAGTTCAATTTTATATTAAAATGAAATAAAAATTCATACAAAATGAAATAAAAAATAATAAAAAAAAAGAAATCCGCTTTTAAAANTAATTAATTTCAAAATTTTGAAAATTTCATGATGCTCGATAACTTAAAATTGCTATTCAATTAGCTTGAAAACAATTATATCATGAGATTATTATTTCATAATTTTAATAAATAGAATTCAATTTTATATTAAAATGAAATAAAAATTCATACAAAATGAAATAAAAAATTAAAAAAAAAAAAGAAATCCGCTTTTAAATATATTTAAAAGAAAAAAGATTCCCATTAATGATTATCGTAACAGAAAGCGGACGGAATCGATGAAATTTTAAAAATCAGTTAACGGATGGCGAGAATAGCGGACGGAATCGAAATTACCGTCAGAAATTGAACTAATTATTTAATCTATAAATAAGAGAGTATGATTTCTTAATTTTTTCACACATTTACAGACTACAGTGAGTTAAAAAGAGTCTGTTTCGGCGGCCTACTGACGCAGAGAGGAGGGGGTTCAATTAAACCAGCTGGGCCCCACCTCTCTCACAAGTCCCGTCTTTCCTCCTCCAAATTGTAGAGAGCTTTCTTTAGCTTATTATTCTTCATTCTTTATCTTAATTTGGGTTTCCTTTTTGCATATATGTTTTCCGCTTTTTTCCTTTTTATTTTCTATTTTTTTCAAATGAAAATAAAGTTTAAATTATTATTTGATAATTATATCATGAGATTATTATTTCATAATCNAATTGTAGAGAGCTTTCTTTAGCTTATTATTCTTCATTCTTTATCTTAATTTGGGTTTCCTTTTTGCATATAATACAGTAATTTATTAATCATTTAACTAATACAGTAATTATTTAATAAATTTAAAATTGCTATTTACTTATCTTATAAGATAATTATATCATGAGATTATTATTTCATAATTTTAAGAAATGAATGCAAATATATAATAAAATGAAATAAAAACTCATTTTGTCTTTGAAAATTTATGCATTTAAAGGAACTAAAAAAATAATATTTTCTTTAAATTATTATTTGGTAACATGAAAAAAAGAATGCGTTTTAATAATATAGGAAAATAATTTAATTTTAAATTAAATTTAATCATATTTTATTTAAACTAAATTATATTTATAATTAAAGTTTCTATTGAATTTTTAATTACATTTATTATGTATTTTACAAATTATAAAAATGATTAACATATTTCTTATGCATTTTAAAATATACAACATTTTAAAGTAATACTTTTTTTCTTAGTATTTTTTGTGAGCTTATTCTTATCCATTCTATATTAAAAATAAAAAGAAAATTGTCATTTTGAACCTGAATGTGGATAAAAAAATTAAAGAAATTTTTAAAATGATTAGCTTAAGTGTGTTATTAATAATCTTATTAAAAGATTAAAGNAAGAAATTTTTAAAATGATTAGCTTAAGTGTGTTATTAATAATCTTATTAAAGGATTAAAGTTTTTTTTTTAATCGATTTGTTTGATTAT
The DNA here is from genome assembly GCA_002079205.1 of Phalaenopsis hybrid cultivar. Classification (NCBI taxonomy): domain Eukaryota; kingdom Viridiplantae; phylum Streptophyta; class Magnoliopsida; order Asparagales; family Orchidaceae; genus Phalaenopsis; species Phalaenopsis hybrid cultivar. Next base: position 52,533 of record JXCR01032465.1, on the reverse strand, counting down.
TTAATAGATTATTTAATTATTTAAAGTATTAATTAATGTACTTTTGAATCAATTAATTTATTTTAAGATTAATTAAGTGTTTTCATTAATTTAAACAATGTAATGAGTTAATTAGTTAATCAATTGAGTTAATTCTTACTTTTTTGGTTTGTTACAATATGAGTAAATCAATTAATGTTTTAATGAGTTAATCTATTAGTGGGTTAATTAGGGTGTAATAGATAAATAAAGGGGTTTATAAATTATTTAAATTGATTAAGGTGTTAAGTTGGTTTTAAGGTTTGATTAGGATTATTTAATGAGGATTAAAGTGTTTTTAATAGTTATGACTTGGGGTTAGAATGGTTTTAGTTGGATTAGTGGTGATCGGCAGGAAAATAATGTAATTTTTATATAAATATTGCTCTTAAATTTTCTTCAAAAAAATGTGGAAGCAATAAACTCTTCCAATTTTAATTTTTATAATTGAATGTAACAATATTCAAAATGTTATGGCAAAATAATTTGTTGTTTTAATTTGAAATATTTGTTTCATTTTTTCTCAACCTTATGTTTGAATATTTCTTTTATAAAATATGATCTATATAAGAAAATCATTAAACAAATTTGACCAATAGCATAATATAAAAATTGTTTTACAAAACAAATTAATTTAATGGATGGAAATAATTCTTCATTGTTGTACGAGTATTTGTTATTCAACAAGGATGTATGTGGTTTGATCGAATATATTTCTAATAAAACTCTGTTGTGCATTTATAAATTTATCATAGTGATTTGTTCATTATGATCAAATATAGAAAAATATCTCTTTTTGTTTTAGTAAAACTCATCCATGATTAATTTTGGAATTCCTTTTAATTCTATAAAAAAAATTCTATTATAGCTCTGTGGTACATTTTTTTCTTGGCAGAGATAACAATGGCTCATGGTTATCCTTACTTCGAGCCAGACTTTGTGCATCCCTCAGAATACATCCCTCCACTCGAGTAAGTATTCTCTAATGTACGTACATAAATTGATTAACTACTCTCTTTTATTTTAACTAAATAAAACTTTAAAAAGTATGAATTATTGTTGTAGGGTCTGTATTGATAATGAAACGTCCGATGATGTTACTCTTATCAAGGTATTTTAATTTGACTTGTATCAGCAAAATAATTTTCATTATCTTGTCACATAACATATTTATAGCTATTTATAAAAATTAAATATTTTTTTTTTATTTTGATTTAATGCAGATTAACGGTGCAAACATGCACAACATACTTCTTAAAATAGTTCAAATTCTAAGTGATTTGAATCTTATCATCTCCAAATCATACATTTCATCTGATGGTGATTGGTTCATGGATGTCTTCCATGTCACTAATCAACATGGTCATAAACTCACTGACCCCACCCTTATAAGCTACATACAACATTCTCTCAAAATTACCCAAAAGAAAGATAAAGCTTCTGACCCACCGCATGTAAAAATCAGTCATGGGATGATAGTGAATTTTAATCATTTCGCTACCACTGCCCTTGAACTTTGTTTCCTTGATCGCCCCAACATTTTCTCTGAGGTTGTCGATGTGCTTTCCAAGTACTCTTGTGTAATTGACTCCGGTGAGCTTTGGACTCACAATGGTCGTGTCGCTTGTATCATTTATATAAAGGAACATGACACAAATTTACCCATATTTGATCAATAACGTTTTGACTTTTTGGGAGATTACCTAGCAAGTTTGATGAAAACACATCACTTTTTTAAAGAGCTATGGGAGGTGAGACTACGAAATCCTTTAGCATGTCAGATTCACACAGAGCGGCGACTACACCAGCTATTGCAAGAATATAAAGATTATGAGATAGCCGACAAAGATAATACGGCAGAATGTTCATCTCAGGTATCAATTGAGAGCTGGAAGGAGAGAGATTGTTTGGTTATTAATGTGAAGAGTAAGGATAGACCCAAGCTAATGTATGATACATTATGTGCTGTCACGAATTTAAACTATGAGGTGTTTCAAGGCTTTGCTAGCACCAAAGACTCAGTGGCAGTTCAGGTATTTAATCAACTTTGATTTTTGAATCTTTAATTATAAATTTGAACTATACTTTTAATTTTGTCAATGTAGGAATACTTTGTGCGACGGCTGAATGGGCACACAATGCTTGATGAGGTGGAGAAAAAAAATATGATTCAAAATTTGGTAGCAGCTATTGAGCGAAGAGTGTCTCAAGTCTGTATTGATCTTTGTACTTCCTTTTTAATAAAAATATATTTTGTTAGCATGTTTAATGAATATATATAAGTATATTTGTTAATGAGTGCAGGGGCTAAAGATGAAGATGCGCACATTTGATCGACACGGTTTGCTTGCACTCATTAACAGAGAATTAAGAGAGAATTGTCTTTCATTAAAGACAACACAGTTCTCTAAAGATGATTGTTTGGCTGTCGGCACTTTTTACATTACTGACGACTCATCGTCGATTAATGATGACGTTATTGATCAACAAAGACTAGACGCTGTTTGCAATAAAATAGGTGGAGACATTTACTTTGAAAGAAAGATTGATTGCAACATTAGCTCAGTGGCTAGTAGTAGACGGAGTTTGTTTTCTAAGTTCTACTCTTTGGGGAAGTGTTTGTGGTCCCACATCAAGAGTTTCTTTAGAAAATTTAGTTTCATTAGATAATTTTTTTTTTCTTTTTTTTTCTCTCTCTCATTATTACTTGAGCAAATATCAGTTGTAGCAATTTGTTTATTCTATTTGGCAATTACCAAAACGCATAAATGTTTTAGCTACTAATTTGTGTGGCTACAATACAATTACAAAAAAAATTCGATCCAATTTGACTCGTAGCTTTGCTCTTTTATATCGATCGGATCTTTATTCGAGCCGAAATTCAAATAAATTTTTGTGGGAGGATAAGAAGTGGCGGGATGTGCTTCATGCCTGGACTAGTTCGTAGAGAGCCGAGAAGCTTCTCATGTGTGAGTGAGCTCTGACAAACCAAATTATGAAATAAAATTTAATTAATTCTAGATTAATGTATTTGAAATTTTCATTAAGAAACTAAGAAATAAAGATAATGTTCAAATAAATTAAAACTAATAAAAAATATATAATTATAGATTCAGAACACATTAAAATAATTGGAGACTATTTTCATCCTTTTATAAACTCTATAAATAAAACTAGTATTTTACTCACAAAATAAATATAGCATGTTGTTATTATTATAAGTCCTTACTCACTTTCCAACAATTATCATTATCGTCAAACATATTTTTAAGAAAAATAAGGAAATAATTATAGCCAAGTAAGACTTGAGCTTAATTCAGAGTAGTTTATTTTTATTTCTATATAAATTAATATTCATTGACCTTATTAATACAATTTAAAAATAAAAAAAAAATTCACATAAGCAACATAAGGAATTAAAAATTGAACTATTATATTGCTATGTTGAGGATATCATTTTGTCTGTTTTGCTTTTTAGTGCGATATTATAGTAATATTTGAGAAACTATTTTTTAGAAATCTCTCAGATAAAAATTATTATATTTTTAATTCGAGATGTTAAAAATGACAGCTGCCAGAAGATAAGTTCTGAGTTTTTAAAATTAAAATTAATTTATAATAGTCATGATAATTTTTTGAAAAGTAATTCTTCTGCAATAACTACACAACCGCTTTGCCAAAGAGATAGATCTAGGGCTGCAAAAACGGCTCGTTATTCGTGAGCAGCTCGTGTTCAGCTCTTTAAGAAGTTCATATTCGATTCATTCGCTAAGTTAACGCGTCAAACACATAGAATTTTTTTTTTGCGCTTGATATATAAATGAGCCGAACACAAAAAATTTGATTTGTTCTTGTTCGGCTCATTNCCTGTAGCCGAGTCACCAAGGTTGTCAAACCGATACTTTGTTCGTGAACTTGTGTTGGACTTGCCGAACATACGAGCCGAACACGAACATTTTTTTTTCTATTCGAAATATAAACGGGCCAAGAATGAACATTAATATTTTTTTCATTTTGGATTAAAAAAAATAATTACAAGAGTTGCCTATCAGACTAAACACCGTCTTTTAAGATTAAATTAACTGAAAAAGTTTATCGTTTTAGTAATACCTAACCTCATATTTAAACTAAACATGGTCTTTTATGACATGAAAAAGACTTATGATACGCAATCCCATGAAACATCGAACAATTATTTTACTATTTGATCCATCATAGAGTAGTGTTTTCGTACCTTAGGTTGATATACAGTTAATTGTTATTGTATTTGATCACAAGTGAGAAATTTTAGAAGTCATATCTATGGGGTCACATTATAGACAACCCTAACACATTCTCTGAGGTTGTTTTTGTGATCTTGAAGCTCTCCTATGCCATTAGCTCAGGTTAACCGTGGGCTCACACTGATCGTATTGCTTGCATCATTTATATGAAAGAAAATAACATGGGTATGCAATTTCTAGTCAAACTCCAAAGCAACTGTGACAAAAGCCAACTACTTTTCTAACGAGTTATGAGAGGTGCAGCTACGAATACATACATCATGTTGGATTAAAATGACGACTACATCAGTTGTTGCAATAGTATAAAGAACATATGATATGATCACTACTATTATCAAATGTGGATGATTAGTTAAGCTTGTCTATATTCATGGATGCTATAAGGAGGTTTGAGAGTGTTGACAAAGAGAATAAAGAGTCGNACATCATGTTGGATTAAAATGACGACTACATCAGTTGTTGCAATAGTATAAAGAACATATGATATGATCACTGCTATTATCAAATGTGGATGATTAGTTAAGCTTGTTTATATTCATGAATGCTATAAGGAGGTTTGAGAGTGTCGACAAAGAGAATAAAGGGTTCATGTATGCCTCTTGTGTCGATTGAGAACAGGAAGGAGGTGGATTATTTAGTTGCGAATGTGAGAAGTAAAGATAGTGCTAAGCTGATACTTGATATTCTTGTGTTGAAACAAATTAAAAGTGTAAATAATTTTCTTATAATAGACAATTCAAAATTAAAAATTCATAAATCACCTAAAATGTCATTGATTCATGACATCTATCAAAGCCTTGAAGCACATCATAACTCATATCCGACAAAGCACATATTGTGTCAAGCATGAGCATAGGTCTATCATGGCTCTTTACATTCACAACTAGTTAATCTTTTTATTTCAAATTCTCAATCGACACTTGTGGCTGACATAGTACTTCATCACCTTTATCGACACCCCTAAACTTGCTTTCAACATCAATGAACTCAGATAAACTCAAATGATTACCCTCAACTAGTAATGGTGGCTATTTTATCCACTAATCCTAGTACTCTTGCAACAATTGATGTAGTCACCACTATGTATGGATTTGACGGGATGTAGGATTTCAAAGTTGAACCTCCTAGAACTCATTAGGAAAATGATGGCCCTTGACGCCTTAATCAAACTTGCAAGGTATTCTCTAAAATAGTTAAAGCAATCCCGATCGGTGATGGGCATACTTGTGTCCCGCTCCTTTATATAAATATGCGAGTCACATGACCGCTATGAGTCTACAATTCACCCGAGTCGATAGCATGAGAGAGGTTGAAGAGCCCTGTAATGACCTCCGAGAAAATGTCAAAGCATTATTTTTTTGGCAANGGGCATACTTGTGTCCCGCTCCTTTATATAAATATGCGAGTCACATGACCGCTATGAGTCTACAATTCACCCAAGTCGATAGCATGAGAGAGATTGAAGAGCACTGTAATGACCTCCGAGAAAATGTCAAAGCAGTATTTTTTTTGCAACAATTGATGAAGAGCACTGTAATGAGCCTACAATTCATGAGTGATATGTTTTTTTTTTTTTTTCTATAATTTACGCACACAAAGCCTGAATTTTTTCTTATTTTCAAAATTTTTATTTGTATTAATTTGTTTAATTCATTGAATCGGTTATTATAAATTTAACCAAATAAAAAAAATAATGGATACGATGATGTGATAAAATCATAATATATGATTAATTAATTTTATTTTAATTATTATAATAAATACAATGATTTAAAACTCTATATTTATCCTATTTTAATGTTAATATTTTGATTTTAATTGTTTTTTGGTTTTCTAGTGCTTATGATCTATATAATTCATGGCAAGTTTTGCCATTTTTTTTGTTTGATTTTTCTNTTTTCTAGTGCTTATGATCTATATAATTCATGGCAAGTTTTGCCATTTTTTTTGTTTGATTTTTCTTATTTTATGTATATTTTTATCTAATGATATATGATATATTAAATTTGTGAAAAAAAATAAAAAATGAAGATATCTATACACTAAATTTAGATAACAACAATAATAATAATAATAATTAGGTGTCTATTGAAGATATCTTTAAAATCATGATCTTTATAATTCATGGCAATTTTTTCCATTTTTTTCTGTTTGATTTTTTTATTTTACATTTATTTTTATTTAAAAAAATCAGTGACATATTTATTTTTCTCCTAGAAGCAATTATTACTTTTGCAAACTGATTTTTTTTCTCTCCATTCTTACTAACAATTCATTTATTTGGATGCATGCTCATAGTATTTTATTAATTAGGAAAAAGAAAGAACATGTTATTCAATTAAACCAATTTATTTTTTTAAACCTAGTAATTAATTGTGGTTATATTCTACCAAAAATGCTAATTGAAATTTAATATTTATGAGGAGAAATTAAATATGAACATAATACAACTTCTTAGTATGTTATCTCTGTTATCTATATATAACACTAAAAAGAACGAAAAAATCATTCGAAAAAAAAAAACTTTCATTATTTTTTATTTTTTGGATTGAGCGCTCGAATCCAACATTCGAGCGCCTTATGANCACTAAAAAGTAACGAAAAAATCATTCGAAAAAAAAAACTTTCATTATTTTTTATTTTTTGGATTGAGCGCTCGAATCCAACATTCGAACACCTTATGATTATTTTATTTTATTTTATTTTATACTAATACGCTATGCATTAGAACACGTTTTCACTATTTGATATGTCTTTTCATTCTCTAATGTTAATTTTTTTACTCACCTGAAACTCTTCCCCCCATGATATTAGCCATCAAACCTTGAAACTAATCACCATTAAGCTTCCATAATCTTCCTTGAGCCAGCTAACCACCTCCCCTAGCCTGACCGGTCAGCCTAGTGGNTGAAACTCTTCCCCCCATGATATTAGCCATCAAACCTTGAAACTAATCACCATTAAGCTTCCATAATCTTCCCTGAGCCAGCTAACCACCTCCCCTAGCCTGACCGGCCAGCCTAGTGGACCAAAAACCCCAAACCGAGAAAAACACCTTACCTTTAAACCCAAAATTTAACCCATCCACTGTGGCACTTCCCCATTGGATGCTTGCACCGCACAACTCTCCCCCTCAGCTTCCAGAGACCAGATGAATGCGTCATACTGTTAAAAGTTTTTAATCAAAAATCTCATCAAAAGAGTGCAGCAAATATAAAACAAGTACAGAGTTGCTCAAGCAAAATTGTACAATTTATCTAGTTGTCAAGCATCAAGCAAGATCAAGCCAAGTTTAATTAAAAAAAANTATAAAAACAAGTACAGAGTTGCTCAAGCAAAATTGTACAATTTATCTAGTTGTCAAGCATCAAGCAAGATCGGGCCAACAAGTTTAATTAAAAAAATTCTTAAATTGAAATAATGTCTAGCAAATATTGAAGAGAATGCATACAACTCTAACACCAACAGTTCTCATACGAAAGAACATAAACAAAGAAAGAGTTAATGACTGCAAAACCCTCAAGTTATTTAAGAATTATCAAAGTCAGATATTTATCTAGATATGAACTTCTAGATTTTTATTTAATTATTATCTTAGAAGAGGTAAAATTGAGCATACTTGGGTTGAAGTCCATCATGTTGTTCACCCTCGAAAGAGCAATAAAGAGCAATAAATGTCATCATATATGTTTCCTTTACTAGAAAATGATTATCTTAATTGAGTGAGCCACTTCTGCCACAAAAAAATTGGATCTATTTGGATCATTTATTGCAAGTTATTTGAACGGGTGAGTTTTCCCTTTCCTCTATTTTCTATTAAGAACCATTTCTAGTTAAATAACTTTATCCATAATGGCAACTTATTTGGCTTTTCTCCTTATTGGTTTTACCNAAAATTGGATCTATTTGGATCATTTATTGCAAGTTATTTGAACGGGTGAGTTTTCCCTTTCCTCTATTTTCTTTTAAGAACCATTTCTAGTTAAATAACTTTATCCTAATGGCAACTTATTTGGCTTTTCTCCTTGTTGGTTTTACAAAAGCTGATGAGTCTCCTTAATGGTTTTACAAAAGATGATGATTCTCCTTATTGTCCCATTAGCACATTAATTATCCGTGTCATACGAAATCGTTTCTTTTCTTTTTTAAGAAAACAAATGAAATCTAATTAATTTTTTTTTTTCTTATTTTCTTTTAAGATCCTATAAATACGAAGAAATGGTTGAGGCAGTCGAAGATTGCAATGGGAAAGATCGTAAGGATTATTCGCTTGCGATCTGGACCGCCCACGCTTGGGTCCGGCAGTGGCAAACTTGATCAAGCAGGTAAGTTGGCGCGACCGCAACTACCAGAAAACTTTTGGGAGCGGCTGTTACGAAGGATGAAGAAGATGTTGAGTAGGAGAAGAGAGACAAAAGATGACGAAGATCTGCGTGTTTAATTTTAATAGTTAAATGTTTCTAAGGCGAGAGATATGCATTTACGTCAGAAATGTGTGCTATTTTATGTAAATTTCTCTTTCTATATTACATACCTCTTCAATATAAAAAGTTCATCGTTTTATGAGAAAATGTTAATTAACAACCTAATGATTAGTTTTCTGCTTTGCCTTTTTTTTCTCTATCATCGTTAGGTATGTTAAAATAGCTCGTTGTTCGCAAACGGCACGTGTTCAACTTGTTAAGAAGCTTGTGATCGGCTCTTTCGCTGAGTTAACGAGCCGAACACAAACAAAAATTTGTTCGCTCGTGTACATTATTTTTATGTATGTTTAACTTAATTTATGAATTATTCCAGTCATATGTGATTTCCGTTATTGAAGTATTAATCTTACGTTGTTTAGATTAATAGATAAATAGGAATTGTGTAGTATATTTGTACATAATGGACGCATGAATGCGTTGAGGAAATTATTTGAAAAGAAAGAAGTTAGAGCATACATCTGTGAATATATTGGAGATGTTAAATTTAATCAATCATTAGGAATTAATTCACAAAGATTAATATGTATAATGCCTCATTGTAAAATATTCTATTCGATAAAGGCGAGATTTTTAAATAATATGATTGTTGAATAATCGATGAATTGCAACAATGTTCAGTCCAATTAAAGCATCACATAAGTTTCAAAAACATAATAATAAAGTTCAGAAGCTTCGAAATTGATAATTCACATATCATGCACTCCTCCACATTATAATTATAGCTGATAAGAATTTGTTTTATTATTTTAATTATTACTTTTATTAAGAATATTGTTGTATAATATGCACTGAAAAACGTGAAAATAATCAAACATCATAAAAATGGGCACCAAACTACGTAATTTAGGATTAAAAAAAATAAGAGAGTTGACAATTGAATTGCTACACATGAATTATTAAAACTATTATAAAAATTATTCTAAAAAAAGACACATTTAGAAAATAGACACATTTAGAATCAAAAAAGAAAAAAAAATAGTTTATCTAATGAAATTAAATGTGCTAAAGATGCGGTTGATGTGAAACNTTTGTTTTATTATTTTAATTATTACTTTTATTAAGAATATTGTTGTATAATATGCACTGAAAAACGTGAAAAATAATCAAACATCATAAAAATGGGCACCAAACTACGTAATTTAGGATTAAAAAAAATAAGAGAGTTGACAATTGAATTGCTACACATGAATTATTAAAACTATTATAAAAATTATTCTAAAAAAAGACACATTTAGAAAATAGACACATTTAGAATCAAAAAAGAAAAAAAATAGTTTATCTAATGAAATTAAATGTGCTAAAGATGCGGTTGATGTGAAATCACAAGCTCCTCCAGAGAGAACAAAATTCGGAAAAAATGTTTCATCTCCCACCAATAGTTGAGTTAATATTATGATCATTCTTTTTTTTCAAACATAATATCTTTTCCGAGTTCATCTTCCAACATTTTTAACCTTTGTTGATGAATATTGTCTGCATCGTTGTCAGTGATGTAAAATGTTTNAGAGAGAACAAAATTCGGAAAAAATGTTTCATCTCCCACCAATAGTTGAGTTAATATTATGATCATTCTTTTCTTTTTCAAACAAAATGTTTTTTCCGAGTTCATCTTCCAACATTTTTAACCTTTGTTGATCAATATTGTCTGCATCGTTGTCAGTGATGTAAAATGTTCCGACGGCCAAACAACCATCTTTTGCAAACTCTGCTGTTTTGAATGACATGTTATTCCCTTACAATGTTCTACTCAGGACTGAAAGGAGATCATGTCGGTCAAACGTGTGCACCTCCATCTTCAGTCCCTACATTCATTAACAAATATGCATAAATTATGCATGCTAGGAAAACATATTTTCATTTAAAAATAGTTTTTAAATGTATGCTCTAACTTCTTTCTTTTCAAATAATTTCCTCAACGCATTCATGCGCCCATTAATTACATTTATACTACTCAATTCCTATTTACCTATTAGTCTCAACAACGTAAGATTAATACTTCAATAACAGAAATCATCAAATAAATATTAAAAAAATTCGNTATACTACTCAATTCCTATTTATCTATTAATCTCAACAACGTAAGATTAATACTTCAATAACAGAAATCATCAAATAAATATTAAAAAAACTCAAGAGAGATTGAAAAATGACGATTATCTTGAAATGAAATCAATTTATCGAAGTCAGAGATCTTGCCATGAGCATTGACAGAGAGGAATATCATGTTCGAGAACCTATTTTATAAAACATTCTTATGGAATGATAAAACGGTCATTAAATCTCTAAAGGATATAAAGCTAAATTATTTTTTAATTTTCTCTAAACATAAATTTGGTCAAATAGATTATTTTTGAATATGAAAATGATTCATAATAAAATATCATCTTCAAAAAATGCAGAAAAATTTTCACAAATTTCTAAATATAAAGAGGCTTTTGCTTTCTCATTCATGGATGTCTTAAATTATTATTTTTTTTAATCTTAAACTATATTTTACATGTAATTCTACGAATATAAAACCATTTATTTTTGGGCATTAACATTTTATTTGATTTTGAAAAAAGTACGAGAAAAAATGACAGATAAATTTTAGCTTAAGAAAANAAAATGACGATTATCTTGAAATGAAATCAATTTATCGAAGTCAGAGATCTTGCCATGAGCATTGACAGAGAGAAATATCATGTTTGAGAACCTATTTTATAAAGCATTCTTATGGAATGATAAAGGGGTCATTAAATCTCAAAAGGATAAAAAGCTAAATTATTTTTTAATTTACTCTAAACATAAATTTGATCAAATAGATTATTTTTTAATATAAAAATGATTCATAATAAAATTTCATCTTCAAAAAGTAAAGGAAAATTTTCACAAATTTCTAAATATAAAGAGTCTTTTGCTTTCTATTTATGGATGTCTTAAACTATTTTTTTTTTTAATCTTAAATTATATTTTACATGTAATTTTACGAATATAAAATCATCTATTTTTGGGCACCAACATTTTATTTGATTTTGAAAAAAGTACGAGAAAAAATGAATCGGGAGAATTAAATAAATGAAAAAAATATTACAAATTTAAAGATCAATAGATACAAATATTTTACATATTATTCTAAAAATATAATTAATTTACATAAATATATATTTTTATCACAAGTAATAAAGATAAATAAAATTTTATAAAAAAATAATTATTTCATGGATTGTATTTTATAATTTTAATAAACGAATGCAAATATAAATAGATTAAAATGAAATAAAGATTCATTTTTTTAAAGAAAATTAAAAAGTTTTCTGCGTTTAAAGAAACTAAAGAAAATAATACTCCCAATCCCAATACCACCTGCATTAAAGTTTTGAATCAAAATGTTGTGTCATCTACTCTCAATCAATGAAGTGGTAATGTTATGAGATGTTGTGTAGGACCTTCTCAATGGCATCCCAGAACTCTGCATGGTTGTCGATCTATCAAACACCACGGCATTGCACACAGTCGCAGCTCATGGACACATCGTTGTCGTAATTTATCGCTCCGACCCACAACATTAGTACAAATAAATAGAGACGATTTGAGCGATAAATTAGGATGACATGAAGATATGCCCAGATTTAGAGCATAAATAGTCTATGATATACATAAATTTGCGTTGTCTCAAACATAGATGAAAGTTTTTTATATATTTTGTAATTTTATCAATATTTTAAGGAAGTGTCATTGAAGTATGTTCAAATCTATCATATTCGGTATTATTTCAGGGTTATTGGGGCATTAACTCTAATAATGCCGCAAAAACCCCCAATAACACCGCGCGGTGAACTGTTCCAATAATCTCTACGGTTTCACTTTAACAATTTTCGCTAAACAACTCTAATAAGTCCTCAATAACGCCTCAATAATTTTTCAATAATACCCACAGAACAATTCCAATAAATGCTTCAAAAAGGTCGTAATAACTCTCCAATAACACCGCGTGGTGAACAACTCTAATAGTCTTCGTGGTTCTACTTCGAAAAAGGCATGGATCGGGCCAGGTGTAAAAATATTTGTTTTTTTAATATTTTATGAGATGAATTTAACGCAGCACACATGACGATATATTACTGAAGCAGTGAAAAATTTTTTCACTCCACAAATGCCGAAATAAGANAAAGATAAATAAAATTTTATAAAAAAATAATTATTTCATGGATTGTATTTTATAATTTTAATAAACGAATGCTAATATAAATAGATTAAAATGAAATAAAGATTCATTTTTTTAAAGAAAATTTAAAAGTTTTCTGCGTTTAAAGATACTCCCAATCTTAATACCACCTGCATTAAGGTTTTTGAATGGAGAGACCGTCAATCTAAACTATCACTTGTAATAAAATATGCACGATGGCAAAATAATTATGATTCATATAATTTTCTAATTTTGCATCTCAATACATAAATTTAACATTTTAACATCTAAAGAGATAATAATAGCTCATAGTTATCCTTACTTCGAGCATCATTTTGTTCATCCCTCACAATACATCCCCCCACTCGACCAAGTATTCACTAATATATATGATTAGTTACTCTCTCTTTACTTTATTTAAGTATAACTTAGAGAAATATTGATAATGAAACGCCCGATGATTATACTCTTGTCAAGATATTTTTGTTCGTTTTTTATCAGTAAAATAATTTTTATTATCTTGTCATACAATATATTTATATCTGATTATAAAAAATAAATACATTTTTATTTGTTTGATTTGAATGTTGATTAGCGGGGCAAACAAGCACGTCATTCTTTTTAAAATATTTCATATTTTAAGTGATTTGGATCTTATCATCTTCAAATCATACATTTCATCTGATGGTGATTGGTTCATGCATGTCTTTCATGTTATCAATTGACATGGTCATAAACTCAACGATCTCACCCTTATATGCCACATACAACATTCTCTCAATATTAGCCAAAAAAATAAAGATTGAGCTTCTAACCCACCGCAAGTAAAAATCCGCCATGAGAGGATAGTTAACTTTAATCATTTCACTATCACTACCCTTGCACTTGGTTTCCTTGATCGCCATGACATTTTCTCTGAGTTTGTCGATGTGCTCTTTAAGCACTCCTATTTAATTGACTCTGGTGAGCTCTGGACTCACAATGGTAGTGTCACCATTTATATAAAGGAACATGACACGAATTTACACATACTTGATTGAGAATGTTTTGACTACTTGGGAGATTACCCGGTAAGTTTGATGAAAATGCATCACTTCCTTAAAAAGTTGTGGGAGGCGCAAATTGAAACCCTTCATCATGTCAGATCCACATAGAGCAACGACAACACCAGCTATTGCAAGAGTATACAGATTATGAGGTAGCCGACTAAAATCATGAAACAAAATATTCATCTCAAATATTAATTGAAAGCTAGATGGAGAGAGAATATTTGGTTGCCAATGTGAAGAATAAGGATAGACCCAAGTTAATGTTTGATATATTGTGTGTTCTCATGGATTTAAACTATGAAGTGTTTCAAGGCTTTGTTACCACCCAAGAATCAATGACAATTCAGGTATTTAATCAATTTGAAATTTTGAATCATGAATTATAAATTTGAACTGTACATTTAATTTTGTCAATATAGGAATACTTCGTGCAATGGACAGATGGGCGCACAATATCTGATGAGGTGGAGAAAAAGAATAAAATTTTGAAGCGGTTGTTGAATGAATAATGTCTCAAGTATGTATAGATGTATGTACTTCTCGATTGATAAAAGTATATTTTGTTTGCATGCTTAATAAATATATATAAGTATATTTGTTAATGAGTGCAGGGGCTAAGGATGAAGGTCCACACTTTTGATCTACACGGTTTGCTTTCACCATGACTTGGGAAGTAAAAGAGAATAGTCTTTCATTGAAGACAGTAAAGTTCTCTAAAGACGGAAAAACATCACTGACGACTCATCATCTATAAATGTCCATATTATTGATCTACAAAGGCTAGACGTTGTTCGTAGTAAGATCGGTGGAGATGTTTACTTTGAATAGAAGACTGATTGCAACATTAGCTCAGTGACTCGCAGGAGATTGAGTATGTTTTCTAAGTTCTACTCTTTAGGGAGAAGTTTGTGGTTCCACGTCAAGAGTTTCTTCAGAAAATTTTGTTTCATTAGATAGAACTTTTTTATCTACTTTGTTCTTTCCTCTCTCATTCTTTCTTGAGTGAAGATCAATTGTAGTAGTTTGTATATTCTATTTGGCAATTACCTAAACTCATAAATCTTTTAGCTATTTTTTTTTTATGCAGAAGTATGGAATTATCATTTTTCAAAATTTTAGTTTGTGGGATTTTTTATTTGTGTTATCCAAGCATACAACTAATNGTTCTTTTCTCTCTCATTCTTTCTTGAGTGAAGATCAATTGTAGTAGTTTGTATATTCTATTTGGCAATTACTTAAACTCATAAATCTCTTAGCTATTTATTTTTATGCAGAAGTATGGAATTATTAACTATAATTTTGATTAAAATTTAGATACGTGGAATATTAAAATTATAAGATTTATTTGAATATGAATATAGTGAATAAATGATCAATTAAAATTTATGTCTTAATTATTTTAAATAAATCTGATGCTGGACCATGCTATCTAAATGAAATGCAGTGTTATCCACTTTCATAGGAATTGAGTGGTATGTTTATAAATCTTCCAATCTAATTTCAGTTCACCAGTCATATTTGCCTTTGTTTANATTTGAATATGAATATAGTGAATAAATGATCAATTAAAATTTATGTCTTAATTATTTTAAATAAATCTGATGTTGGACCATGCTATCTAAATAAAATGCAGTGCTATCCACTTTCATAGGAATTGAGTTAGAAGTTTGGTTGAAGTATGTTCAAATAGCATAGCATATTTTCGAAGTTTAAATCTATCAAATTGGGTGTTATTTCAGGGCTATTAGGGTATTAACTCTAATAAAGCCGCAAAAACTCCCCAATAACACTACACGGTGAACCGCTCCAATAATGTCTACGATTTCACTTCAACAATCTTCGTTGAACAACTCCAATAAGCCCCCAATAACGTCACAATAACCCTTTAATAACACCTGCAAAACAATTTTGATAATCGCTTCAAAAAGCCGCAATAAACCCTCAATAACACCGTGTGGTGAATCGCTCCAATAACCGCGGTTCTACTTTAAAAAAGGTATGAGTGCTACAACATGTAAAAAAAATGTTTTTAGTATTTTATGAGATAAGTTCAGTGTAGTACACATAGCGGCATATTATTAGAATTTGTATTTAGAGCCACGACGACATTTGACATGAAAATTTTTTTTCCTACAAGCATATCAAAAAAAGAATTTAGNGATCTATCAAACACCACGGCATTGCACACAGTCGCAGCTCATGGACACATCGTTGTCGTAATTTATCGCTCCAACCCACAACATTAGTACAAATAAATAGAGACGATTGGAGTGATAAATTAGGATGACATGAAGATATGCCCAGATTTAGAGCATAAATAGTCTATGATATACATAAATTTGCGTTGTCTCAAACATAGATGAAAGTTTTTTATATATTTTGTAATTTTATCAATATTTTAAGAAAGTGTCATTGAAGTATGTTCAAATCTATCATATTAGGTATTATTTCAGGATTATTGGGGCATTAACTCTAATAATGCCGCAAAAACCCCCAATAACACCGCGTGGTGAACTGTTCCAATAATCTCTACGGTTTCACTTTAACAATCTTCGCTAAACAACTCTTATAAGTCCTCAATAATTTTTCAATAATACCCACAGAACAATTCCAATAAATGCTTCAAAAAGGTCGTAATAACTCTCCAATAACACCGCGTGGTGAACAACTCTAATAGTCTTCGCGGTTCAACTTCGAAAAAGGCATGGATCGGGCCAAGTGTAAAAATATTTGTTTTTTTAATATTTTATGAGATGAATTTAGTGCAGCACACGTGCGGTATATTACTGAAGTAGTGAAAAATTTTTTCACTCCACAAATGCCGAAATAAGTATTTAGAACGGGCAAGGAGGATTCTTTATTGCGTCATTCTATATATATATATATA
>JXCR01032465.1:11956-35096 GCA_002079205.1 Phalaenopsis hybrid cultivar | reverse complement strand
AAGGGTGAGAATCATTCGTCGATCTTTCTTCCCCAACATTCCCGACTTCATCGAATTCGAGTCCCTATCTTTTCAAACCCCCCTTGCTAATGGACGCGAAGTACCCGACGCCGCCCCCGATCGGAAACCGTATTCCTCCGCCGTTCAACGGCAGCGATTTGCAAGGCGGAGCATGGGTTCTGGGCACCCCGATGATACCCCAACCACATCTGGTTAGCCGGAGCGCCGCCGCTCGGATCCCCATCGATTACAATCAGATTGCTTCTTCCGCCGCCGATCATCCGAGCTACGGGATCTACTCCGCCGCATCTCATGCCGTCGCCGATAACCCTTATGTGCGTGTCTATCCTGTCCTCGGATCAAGTGATAAGAGTAAGTTTTCAGACGAATTTCTAAAGAGTCTCTGGTTTGAGATTCGATTGAGTTTTTTAGGGTTAGTAGGTTTAGATAATATGGATGAGGATTGAGGGGATGAGATTTGAGAAACTTGGAGAACTTAATATATTGATTCCAGCGAATTCGTTAATTATAAACCGAGGGAGAGATGGTTTGAAATCTTCTGGATTGGAGTGGTTGAATTCCGGACTTAGTTAATTCTTAACGGGTATTTGGTAGGATGCTTTTAATCAGATTTAAGTTTCCATCCTGTTGGGTAATGTGGAGACCAACTCCATCGAATTTAATTTGACCTACCACATCCCACTTACCGCTCACCTACCTCCACCTACCGCTCTCATGATTTTTATAAATATTCTCTTTTGGTTTAAAGGAAATGGAAGTCAAACAATATCAAACCAAGTCCTCTTGAAAGCTAAGAGAAAGAGGGGGGAGAGAGAGAGAGGAAGGGAGAGAAGAAAATAAAGATTTTCTTGTAAACGTCGAGACGTTCGATGGTGTAATTTTTCAAAGTAATAAAATACTTTGCAGCTCCGTGGACGTAGGCAATTTTGTTGAACCACGTAAATCTGTGTGTTGCTCTAGTGATTTTTCCGCGTGCAATTTTTCTCATTCCAATTTTTCATTTTATTGTCGTCGTTTTTCACAACAACTGCTATCAGAGCTTTGATTCGAATCTAAGGAAGAACGATGGACGGAAACGAAGTGATGACATCGGGGATCGAGAAGTTCAATGACATAGATTTTGCTTACTAGAGGATGCATATAGATGACTACCTCTATGAGAAGAAACTTCATCTTTCGTTACTGGGAAAGCGACCAGAAAAGATGGACGAGGCGGAATGAAATCTGTTGGATCGACAAGTTCTGGGGGTTATATAATTACCTCTGTCGAGATCGGTTACCAACAACGTCATCAAGGAGAGAACTACTGCAGATCTCATAACGACATTATTAGGTATGTATGAAAAGCCATCGGCGAATAACAAGGTACATCTAATGAAAAAGTTATTCAACATAAAGATGGCGGAAGGTGTGTCCGTTACTCAACACCATGACAAATCAGTTGTCGTCTGTTGAAATTGATTTTGATGATGAGATACGTGTGTTGTTATTATTTGCATCATTGTCAAATAGTCAGGAAGTCATAAGGATGACAGTTAGCAGTTCTGCAGGTAAATCTAAGTTGAAATATGATGATATTCTTGATTTAATTTTGGCTTAGGAGGTGCGCAGGAAAGATTCTGGCGAGACCTCGGATTCGAGTTCGGCACTGATTATTGATTTTAGAGGGAGATCACAAGACAGAAACTCAAACCGTGAAAGATCAAAATCAAAGTCAGGTCAGTAGACAACCTGTTGGAAATGTGGTAAGACTGACCACATAAAAAAGAACTGCATGAATCCTAAAAAAATAAGAATGATGACGCTAATGTTGTAACTGAAGAAATACATTATGCATTATTGCTGGTAGTTCACAGTTCTGTTGATGATTGGATACTAGATTCAGGGGCTTCCTTCCATACATCTTCTCGCCGGAAGTTAATGCGAAATTATGTTGCAGGTAACTTTGGGAAGGTATATCTGGCTGATGGAAAAGCTCTGGACGTGATAGGGATGAGAGACGTTGATATTGCACTCCATAACAAGAGCAAATTGACTTTGCAAAAGGTTAGACACGTTCCTGAGTTGAATAAAAACTTCATCTTTGTTGGGCAGCTCAATGAGGGTGGTCATTCGTTAGTGTTCTCATATAACACCTGGAAGGTTACCAAAGGAGCATTAGTACTGGCTCGGGGTAAGAAAACTGACACACTATATATGACTACAATTTTACTCAGGCGATGACACATGAGTCAGAGGTGCATTATGGGGAAGCAAAAAAATGTCAATTTCCTGAAAAGTGGTAGAGCGTCAAAAGCATGAAAACCGGACTTTGTACAGACAAATGGTGGAGAACCACATAACTATGAAGAAATCTTGTAAGATGAGGATTCAAGCAAGTGAGAGCTTAACCAAGAAAGAGGAGACAAATTCGCTGTCAGGGAATCTGAATTGGGAGCTGATAGAACTTCCACCAAGGAAGAAGACATTGCACAACAAGTGGGTGTACCGAGTGACAACTGCACTTGGTGGCAGTAAGATGTACAATGTTGGACTTGTTGAAAACGGCTTTCAGCATGGGCATGATGATGCTCATGCGGTGGGAGTTGTAAGTAGATACAAGAGTAAACCAGGAAAGAACTTGGAGGTATAAGGCTACGTTGACGGTGATATATCAACTGAAGGTGTTATTCGTGAGAAGTTGAAGTTGTGCTCAACTTCAGCTGGTCTTCCGACATGAAGACAGGTGCTTTGAGTTGTAGAGGTAGAGGATATTATGTTTAAGGAAAAGATCGGTACAGTTAGTAGATGATGCAGCCAGTAGATGATGCGTTCAGTGTCTCAATCTCCAAGTGGGAGAATTATTGGGTAATGTGGAGATCCGGTCCACCGAATTTAATTAGCTTCTTAATTAAGTATCTCACATACCGCTCACCTACCACACCCACCTACCGCTCACCTACCACACCCACCTACCGTTCACCTACCTCCACCTACTGCTCTCATGGTTTCTATAAATAGTCTCTTTTGGTTTAAAGGAAATGCAAGTCAAGCAAAGCTAAGCAAGGTCAAAGCAAGTCCTCTTGAGAGCTAAGAGAAAGAGATGAGAGAGAGAGAGGAAGAGAAAGAAGAAAATAAAAATTTTCTTATAAACGTCAAGTCGCTCGATGGTGTAATTCCTCGAAGTAGTAAAATCCTTTGCAGCTCCGTGGACGTAGGCAATTTTGCCGAACCACGTAAATCTGTGTGTCCCTCTGGTATTTTTTCTGCGTGCAATTTTTCTCGTTCCAATTTTTTGTTTTATTGCCGTTGTTTTTCACAACACATCCAAACCACATAAATAGGTTAGGTAAATCTATTGTTAAGCTAAATCCAATTTTTTGCTTGTTCCGTTAATTAAATCGAGATTTACTAAATTCACTTATCAGTTGGATTTAACGGATTTAGCAAGAAAAAAATATTTCAAATAGATTTATGTCAAACAACTTAAATGAATTTAGCTGCATTTAATCTTAACTGAAACAATCATTATTTCGGATTTAATGATATTTAGATTTAGAAAATCCGGTATAAATCTTATTTAAAGTTAAATCTTCCTTGTTGCCAAATTAGATTATAAGTTGACTGCTCAGAAAGATTAGGTGTAATTTATTGAATATCTTTATGGGATGTTTGGCCATGGATTTAGTAAATCCTCTAATTTGGTTTTATAACAAAATGAGAGGAAATTAAGAATAAATTGGATTTACTAAATACAAGATTTAAAAGTTATCATTTTATATTTGGCATGGTTTAAGTTAAATCCACTTAACTCTCTTACCAGACGACCCCTTAAGAGGGTTGTTTCTTCGTAAATTTAAACGGACTCTAACATAATTTAGGATGAAAGTTGCCAAACATGTAACAAGGGACCTTTAAAAGTTGTCTCCCTTAAATTTTGGGTCTTGTGGGTATCTGATAAAACTTGTCTTAAAACAAGGTATACAATCGTTTGGATGAATCAATTCACAAATTAGTTAAATTAAGTAAAACATAATTATAAATTGACCAAATTTTTACTCAAATTGATCCAAACTAAACTAAGGATCCGTTTGGGGCAGCTTATAAGTGCGGGTGACATTTTCAAAACGCCGCCATACCGTTTGGTTCTCGCTTTTCGCCAGCTTATCTGAAATTGCGTTTGGGTTTTTACACTAAACGCAGGTCGCGGGCCGACTCCTGCGGCCGGCCTGCGGGCCGCGTTTCAGGATAAGCAGCTTATCCTGAAACGCACAAGTTGCCCCAAACGGACTAATCATAATTTGATTTAATCAGTTCAATTTTGAACAAATTGAGATTCAACTTAGGACTTAAATTTATTAAAAATCAAGTTATACTTTAAAAATAGAAAACTCGTTTCTCTTTCTTATCTTCTCACAACCTCTTCAAAATTAAAAATTTCAACCAAAATCAAAATAAACATGTTATGCGCTCAGTTAGGTTTTTTCCAAATAAATTTAATTTCATAATCCAAAAATCATTAATGCTTTGTTTGAGAACGCGTTGAACTTCCGTTCAGTTGCACGAAACGCCGTGATTAGAAAAATTTTATTTGGTACATGAGCGTTTTCAAAACGTATTTGAAAGCTGCATCACAAAAATGATAAGTTTTTGTCGTTGTTGGACTCTTGCGTTCGGCGGACGTGACTTAAATCAAATTTGTTGAACGGGAATGCTTCTTCAACTTAAGCTTAAGTTTATTTTTTTTTATTATTNATATATATATATATTCTGCTTCCGTTTTAATTGAAATTTGACGAAATAAAACCTCCGCAACAAGGGTGAGAATCATTCGTCGATCTTTCTTCCCCAACATTCCCGACTTCATCGAATTCGAGTCCCTATCTTTTCAAACCCCCCTTGCTAATGGACGCGAAGTACCCGACGCCGCCCCCGATCGGAAACCGTATTCCTCCGCCGTTCAACGGCAGCGATTTGCAAGGCGGAGCATGGGTTCTGGGCACCCCGATGATACCCCAACCACATCTGGTTAGCCGGAGCGCCGCCGCTCGGATCCCCATCGATTACAATCAGATTGCTTCTTCCGCCGCCGATCATCCGAGCTACGGGATCTACTCCGCCGCATCTCATGCCGTCGCCGATAACCCTTATGTGCGTGTCTATCCTGTCCTCGGATCAAGTGATAAAAGTAAGTTTTCAGACGAATTTCTAAAGAGTCTCTGGTTTGAGATTCGATTGAGTTTTTTAGGGTTAGTAGGTTTAGATAATATGGATGAGGATTGAGGGGATGAGAGTTGAGAAACTTGGAGAACTTAATATATTGATTCCAGCGAATTCGTTAATTATAAACTGAGGGAGAGATGGTTTGAAATTTTCTGGATTGGAGTGGTTGAATTCCGGACTTAGTTAATTCTTAAGGGGTATTTGGTAGGATACTTTTAATCATATTTAAGTTTCCATCCAGTTGGGTAATGTCGAGACCAACTCCATCGAATTTAATTTGCTTCCTAATTAAGTATCTCACCCACTGCTCACCTACCACATCCCACCTACCGCTCACCTACCTCCACCTACCGCTCTCGTGGTTTTTATAAATATTCTCTTTTTGTTTAAAGGAAATGCAACTCAAGCAAGATCAAACCAAGTCCTCTTGAGAGCTAAGAGAAAGAGAGGGGAGAGAGAGAGAGAGGAAGGGAAAGAAGAAAATAAAGATTTTCTCGTTCGACGGTGTAATTTCTCAAAGTAATAAAATACTCTGCAGCTCCGTGGACGTAGGCAATTTTGTTGAACCACGTAAATCTGTGTGTTGCCCAGTGATACTTTTAATCAGATTTAAGTTTCCATCCAGTTGGGTAATGTGGAGACCAACTCCATCGAATTTAATTTGCTTCCTAATTAAGTATCTCACCCACCGCTCACCTACCACATCCCACCTACCGCTCACCTACCTCCACGTACCGCTCTCATGGTTTTTATAAATATTCTCTTTTTGTTTAAAGGAAATGCAACTCAAGCAAGATCAAACCAAGTCCTCTTGAGAGCCAAGAGAAAGAGGGGGGAGAGAGAGGAAGGGAAAAAAGAAAATAAAGATTTTCTCGTTCGACGGTGTAATTTCTCAAAGTAATAAAATACTCTGCAGTTCCGTGGATGTAGGCAATTTTGTTGAACCACGTAAATCTGTGTGTTGCTCTAGTGATTTTTCCGCGTGCAGTTTTTCTCATTCCAATTTTTCATTTTATTTTCGTTGTTTTTCACAACAACTGCTATCAGAGCTTTGGTTCGAATCTAAGGAAGAACGATGGACGGAGACGAAGTGATGACATCGGGGATCGAGAAGTTCAATGACATAGATTTTACTTACTAGATGATGCATATAGATGACTACCTCTATGAGAAGAAACTTCATCTTTCGTTACTAGGAAAGCGATCAGAAAAGATGGACAAGGCGGAATGAAATCTGTTGGATCGACAAGTTCTGGGGGTTATATAATTACCTCTGTCGAGATCGGTTACCCACAACGTCATCAAGGAGAGAACAACTGCAGATCTCATAACGGCATTTTTAGGTATGTATGAAAAGCCATCGGCGAATAACAAGGTACATCTAATGAAAAAGTTATTCAACATAAAGATGGCGGAAGGTGTGTCCGTTACTCAACACCATGACAAATCAGTTGTCGTCTGTTGAAATTGATTTTGATGATGAGATACGTGTGTTGTTATTATTTGCATCATTGTCAAATAGTCAGGAAGTCATAAGGATGACAGTTAGCAGTTCTGCAGGTAAATCTAAGTTGAAATATGATGATATTCTTGATTTAATTTTGGCTTAGGAGGTGCGCAGGAAAGATTCTAGCGAGACCTCGAGTTCGAGTTCGGCACTGATTATTGATTTTAGAGGGAGATCACATGATAGAAACTCAAACCGTGAAAGATCAAAATCAAAGTCAGGTCAATAGACAACCTGATGGAAATGTGGTAAGACTGACCACATGAAAAAGAACTGCATGAATCCTAAAAAAATGAGAATAATGACGCTAATGTTGTAACTGAAGAAATACATGATGCATTATTGCTGGTAGTTCACAGTTCTGTTGATGATTGGATACTAGATTCAGGGGCTTCCTTCCATACATCTTCTCGCCGGAAGTTAATGCGAAATTATGTTGCAGGTAACTTTGGGAAGGTATATCTGGCTGATGGAAAAGCTCTGAACGTGATAGGGATGAGAGACGTTGATATTGCACTCCCTAACAGCAAATTGACTTTGCAAAAGGTCAGACACGTTCCTGAGTTGAATAAAAACCTCATCTTTGTTGGGCAGCTCAATGAGGGTGGTCATATGTTAGTGTTCTCAGATAACACCTAGAAGGTTACCAAAGGAGCATTAGTACTGGCTCGGGGTAAGAAAACTGACACACTAGATATGACTACAATTTTACTTAGGCGATGACACATGAGTCAGAGGTGCATTATGGGGAAGCAAAAAAATGTCAATTTCTTGAAAAGTGGTAGAGCGTCAAAAGCATGAAAACCGGACTTTGTACAGACAAATGGTGGAGAACCACATAACTATGAAGAAATCTTGCAAGATGAGGATTCAAGCAAGTGGGAGCTTAACCAAGAAAGAGGAGACGAATTCGCTGTCAGGGAATCTGAATTGGGAGCTGATAGAACTTCCACCAAGGAAGAAGACATTGCACAACAAGTGGGTGTACCGAGTGACGACTGCACTTGGTGGCAGTAAGTGGTACAATGTTGGACTTGTTGAAAACGGCTTTCAGCATGGGCATGATGATGCTCATGTAGTGGGAGTTGTAAGTAGATACAAGAGTAACTCAGGAAAGAACTTGGAGGTATAAGGCTACGTTGACGGTGATATGTCAACTGAAGGTGTTACTCGTGAGAAGTTGAAGTTGTGCTCAACTTCAGCTGGTCTTCTGACATGAAGACAGGTGCTTTGAGTTGTAGAAGTAGAGGATATTATGTTTAAGGAAAAGATCGGTACAGTTAGTAGATGATGCAGCCAGTAGATGATGCCTTCAGTGTCTCAATCTCCAAGTGGGAGAATTATTGAGTTATGTGGAGATCTGGTCCACCGAATTTAATTAACTTCTTAATTAAGTATCTCACATACCGCTCACCTACCACACCCACCTACCGTTCACCTACCACACCCACCTACCGCTCTCCTACCTCCACCTACCGCTCTCATGGTTTCTATAAATAGTCTCTTTTGGTTTAAAGGAAATGCAAGTCAAGCAAAGCTAAGCAAGGTCAAACCAAGTCCTCTTGAGAGCTAAGAGAAAGAGATGAGAGAGAGAGAGAGGAAGGGAGAGAAGAAAATAGAGATTTTCTTATAAACGTCGAGTCGCTCGACGGTGTAATTCCTCGAAGTAATAAAATTCTTTGCAGCTCCGTGGACGTAGGCAATTTTGCCGAACCACGTAAATCTGTGTGTCCCTCTGGTATTTTTTCTACGTGCAATTTTTCTCGTTCCAATTTTTTGCTTTATTGTTGTTGTTTTTCACAACACATCCAAACCACATAAATAGGTTAGGTAAATCTGTTGTTAATCTAAATCCAATTTTTTGCTTGTTCCGTTAATTAAATCGAGATTTACTAAATTCACTTATCAGTTGGATTTAACGGATTTAGCAAGAAAAAAATATTTCAAATAGATTTATGTCAAACAACTTAAATGAATTTAGCTGCATTTAATCTTAACTGAAACAATCATTATTTCGGATTTAATGATATTTAGATTTAGAAAATCCGGTATAAATCTTATTTAAAGTTAAATCTTCCTTGTTGCCAAATTAGATTATAAGTTGACTGCTCAGAAAGATTAGGTGTAATTTATTGAATATCTTTATGGGATGTTTGGATGAATAGATTCACAAATTAGTTAAATTAAGTAAAAACCAAAATATAAAATTAAAAACTTTAATTGACCAAATTTTTACTCAAATTGATATAAATCTTAACTTGATTTAATCAATTCAATTTTTGACAAATTGGGATTTAACTTAGGACTTAAAATTATTAAAAATCAAGGTTATACTTTAAAAATAGAAAATTCGTGTCTCTTTCTTATCTTCTCACTATCTCTTCAAAATAAACATGTTATGCGCACAATTAGTGTTTTTCCAAATAAATTAAATTTCATAATCCAAAAATCATTAAAGCTTTGTTTGAGAACGCGCTAAACTTCCGTTCAGTTGTACGAAACGCCGTGATTAGAAAAAATTTATTTGGTACAGGAGCATTTTCAAAACGTATTTGAAAGTTGCATCACAAGAATGATAAGTTTTTGTCGTTATTGGACTCTTGCGTTCGGCGGACGTGACTTAAAGAATCAGATTTGTTGAACGGGAATGCTTCTTCAAATTAAGCTTAAGTTTATTTTTTTAATTATTTGGTTTATCAAAGGTCAAAACAAATCGAAAAACTGAAAACTAATTATTGAAAATTTTAAAGCCAAAAATCAAATTATTGTTTCAGAGCCGAGCCATCAATCAAAACAGTTCGGTTTGATTCAATATTTTATTTAGACCAAACAATGCACATCCCTGGCTCAAAATTAGGAATCACGAAAATCAAGTTTTAGCTGAGTTATTTTCTTAACTTGAGCTCTAGATGTTATTTAAGAAACTACAACCAAACTTGCAGTCCATTGGTTTCATTCAGAACTCTTATGTAATGACATAATTTTCTTACTGTAGTTCTTGGTCTTTCCTTCCACAGGGCCAACAGATACAATTTTCAAAGTTCTTGACCGTTGTGGAAAGAAGTTGGAAGAGAAAACCAGAAAGACAGGGAATCTTGCTTGCAATGTTTGGCAACACCGTATGTATCACTTCCTCTTATAAATTAATTTTTTATCATTTCAAAGATGTCTTTTGCCTTGCGATTTAGATATAAACAGTTTAATGAATTTAATTAAATCATATGTAATTTGGAACCCATTAATTTTGCTAGAAAATTGTTGATGGAGCACAGTAATTTTCATTCATCTTCTTCAAAATTTAAGTTATATAATAGAATAATTCTCAACTCAACTCCAAGTTATGTAAATAATATTTACCTTAATGAAACATATTACATTTTGCTAAAGTTTCAATCAAATGAGATCTCACACTAGAATGTCAAAAGAGTATTTATTTCATTTTAAAGTACCTCTCTCCCATTGCTTGTAGTTTTAAACTATTTCAAATAGGGGATTTCTGTCATTTTGTCACACGAGAATGGCCCATCATTAAGTTTTAACAGCTGCTCTTCATATAGATCCATCTGTTCTCTAGGACTTTGGTTTTCTGCATGGCTTAAAAACCATAAAAAAACAAAACCTCTCCAAATTCATCATAAAATTTTAAATTCACTGCAAATTTCCAGAAAAAAAAATATATATTTCCTGCAACATTTCGTCCTATTATGAATGAACTCAACTACAAAGTGAGGTATATAAATAAAATTTTCTCATTTTCAATTTGTCTTTTCATTATATAGTTAGAATAGGGCCTAGCATGACGGATGCAGCCATGGCTAGGCTTGCTCATGGAACAAAGGTGTTTGCAGAAGGGGGAAACGAGAAAATATTTCAGCAGAATTTTGGTGCTTATGCTGGGGAACAACTTCGAAAAGCATTTGCTTGTTATCTTTCCACCTCTACAGGTCCGGTAATTGGGACATTATACCTTTCTTCGCTAAGGCTGGCGTTTTGCAGCGACAACCCTCTTTGCAACTATACGCCCTCAGGTCAACAGCAGTGGATATACTACAAGGTGCGGCTGTATTTATATAATTCGTAATATCTGCTGGCCATTTACATAAATAGCTTCCANGCCGTCCCCGATAACCCTTATGTGCGTGTCTATCCTGTCCTCGGATCAAGTGATAAGAGTAAGTTTTCAGACTAATTTCTAAAGAGTTTCTGGTTTGAGATTCGATTGAGTTGTTTAGGGTTAGTAGGTTTTAGATAATATGGATGAGGATTGAGGGGATGAGAGCTGAGAAACTTGGAGAACTTAATCTATTGATCCCAGCGAATTCGTTAATTATAATCACAGGGAGAGCTGGGTTGAAATCGTCTGGATTGGAGTGGTTGAATTCCGGACTTAGTTAACTCTTAAGGGGTATTTGGTAGGATACTTTTTATGGGATTTAAGTTAGATTTAACTTAAATTCATCTAAACCCCATAAATGGGTTGGATAAATTTGCCCTTAAAGTTAAATCCAATTCTTGCTTGTTCCCTTAATTAAATCCGGATTCACTAAATCCACTTATTAGTTGGATTTAACGATTTAGCAGCAAAAAAAAATATTTCAAATAGATTTATGTCGAACACCTCAAATGAATCTAGCTGCATTTAATCTTAACCGAAACAATCATTATTTTGGATTTAATGATATTTAGATTTAGTACATCCGGTATAAATCCTACTTAAAGTTAAATCTTCCTTGTTGCCAAATTAGATTGTAAGGTGATTGCTCAGAAGGATTAGGTGTAATATATTGAATATTTTTATGGGATGTTTGGCAATCGATTTAGTAAATCCTCTAATTTGGATTTATGGCGAAGGAGAGGAAATTAAGAGGAAATTGGATTTACTAAATACAAGATTTAAAAGTTGTGATTTTATGTTTGGCAAGGTTTAAGTTAAATCCACTTAACTCTCTTACTAGACAACCCCTTAAGAGGGTTGTTTCTTCGTAAATTTAAGTGGATTCTAACATGATTTAGGATGAAACTTGCCAAACATGTAAGAAGGGACTTTTAAAAGTTGCCTCCCTTAATTTTGGCTCTTGTAGGTATTTGATAGAACTTGTCTTAAAACAAGGTATGCAATCGTTTGGATGAATAGATTCACAAATTGGTTAAATTAAGTAAAAACCAAAATATAAAATTAAAAAAATTGAATTGCCCAAGTTCTTACTCAAATTGATCCAAACTAAACTAAATAGTAATTTGATTTAATCAGTTCAATTTTGAACAAATTGAGATTTAACTTAGGGCTTAAATTTATTAAAAATCAAGGTTATACTTTAAAAATAGAAAATTTGTGTCTCTTTCTTATCTTCAAAATTAAAAATTTCAACCAAAATCAAAATAGACATGTTATGCGCTCAATTAGGTTTTTTCCAAATAAATTTAATTTCATAATCCAAAAATCATTAATGCTTTGTTTGAGAACGCGTTGAACTTCCGTTCAGTTGCACGAAACGCCGTGATTAGAAAAATTTTATTTGGTGCAGGAGCGTTTTCAAAACGTATTTGAAAGCTGCATCACAAGAATGATAAGTTCTTGTCGTTGTTGGACTCTTTTGTTCGGCGGACGTGACTTAAATCAGATTTGTTGAACGGGAATGCTTCTTCAAATTAAGCCTAAGTTTATTTTTTCGAAAAACTGAAAACTAATTATTGAAACTTTTAAAGCCAAAAATCAAATTATTGTTTCAGAACCGAGCCATCAATCAAAACAGTTCGGTTTGATTCAATATTTTATTTAGACCAAACAATGCACATCCCTGGCTCAAAATTATGAATTACGAAAATTAAGTTTTAGCTGAGTTATTTTCTTAACTTGAGCTCTAGGTGTTATTTAAGAAACTACAACCAAACTTGCAGTCCATAGTTTTCCTTCACAGCTCTTATGTAATAACATAATTTTCTTACTGTAGTTCTTGGTCTTTCCTTCCACAGGGCCAACAGATACAATTTTCAAAGTTCTTGACCGTTGTGGAAAGAAGTTGGAAGAGAAAACCAGAAAGACAGGGAATCTTGCTTGCAATGTTTGGCAACACCGTATGTAACACTTCCTCTTAGAAATTAAATTTTGATCATTTCAAAGATGTCTTTTGCCTTGCGATTTAGATATAAATAGTTTAATGAATCTAATTAAATCATATGTAATTTGGAACCATTAATTTTGCTAGAAAATTGTTGATGGAGCACAGTAATTTTCATTTATCTTCTTCAAAATTTAAGTTATATAATAGAATAATTCTCAACTAAACTCCAAGTTATGTAAATAATATTTACCTTAATGAAACATATTACATTTTGCTAAAGTTTCAATCAAATGAGATCTCACACTTGAATGTCAAAAGTGTATTTAATTCATTTTAAAGTATATCTCTCCTATTGCTTGTAGTTTTAAACTATTTCAAATAGGGGATTTCTGTCATTTTATCACACAAGAATGGCCCATCATTAAGTTTTAACATCTGGTCTTCATATAGATCCATCTGCTCTCTAGGACTTTGGTTTTCTGCATGGCTTAAAAGCCATAAAAAAACAAAACCTCTTCAAATTCATCAGAAAATTTTAAATTCACTGCAAATTTCCAGAAAAAAAATATATTTCCTGCAACATTTCGTCCTATTATGAATGAACTCAACTACAAAGGGAGGTATATAAATAAAGTCTTCTCATTTTCAATTTGTCTTTTCATTATATAGTTAAAATAGGGCCTAGCATGACGGATGCAGCCATGGCTAGGCTTGCTCATGGAACAAAGGTGTTTGCAGAAGGGGGAAACGAGAAAATATTTCAGCAGAATTTTGGTGTTTATGCTGGGGAACAACTTCGAAAAGCATTTGCTTGTTATCTTTCCACCTCTACAGGCCCGGTAATTGGGACATTATACCTTTCTTCGCTAAGGATAGCGTTTTGCAGCGACAACCCTCTTTTCAACTATACGCCCTCAGGTCAGCAGCAGTGGATATACTACAAGGTGCGGCTGTATTTATATAATTCGTAACATCTGCTGGCCATTTACATAAATAGCTTCCTATTCTTGTGTATTTACATATCTAAAGCCTAAACTTTAAGTTTTTACCTTTAAACCAACCAAATCTTTCATATCACTAAATAATATCACATTTATACCAACCAAAACTTTTTAAAGTGAAATATGCATTTTCATGCATGTGTAAGGTGGCAGATATATGTAAATGTTGGAGATGTTAATACATAAGAATTGAGTGGCATGCATGTAAAATTCAAGACAGCGAAATCATGAGCAAGTTTTGAAAGGAATTATTATAAGAAGCCGAAACGAGCTGAAATTTGATTATATTCATATTTTTGCCCCTAAATTTATAAGGCATGCAATTTGCAGGTGGTGTTACAATTAGACCAGCTGAATGGAGTTAATCCTTCTTTCAACAGTAAAAACCCTACAGAGAAATACATCCAAATTGTCACCTCAGACAACCATGAATTTTGGTTTATGGGTTTTGTGTCTTATGACAAAGCTCTCCAGCATCTGAGAGATGCCTTGCAGCTCGCACATAAGAAATACAATAATCAGATATAGCTGCTTTCACTCTGTCTTTCTGTACAAAATCCATATAAATGTTTAACTTGCTACAATGAACATTACATAAATCACAATGGAATTGTATTATATTTTATATGTTTTGGAAAATTTTACCCTAGTTATTGCGTCGAAGAGGATTTCCTGATTATAGACTTACAATAGTATGCTGGGCTGTAGAACAACATGCTGTGCACACATCAAAAGAATTCAAAATTACGTAATTAAAGAGAGAAGGTAAGGCAAATGAATTACTTGGATACTGGGCTTAGGGGTGTAAAAGAGTATATCGAGTGAAGTGGAACTCGATCCACCCTCAGCTGAGCTTGAGCTTGATTAATTAATCAAGTTTAAGCTCCAGCTCAAGCTTAATTCTATGAGTTTGAGCTGACTCATGAGCCGGCCGATTTGAGTCAGAGCTAGCTTGAGCTTGGTTTGTTTGCTCATTGAGCTCGGCTCATGAGCCACCTAGCGAGTTGAGCCCGGATTGGCTCACGATTGGCTCACGAGTAGGCTTTTTGACTCAGTTACACCCCTCATTGCGCCTGATTACTTACCTTAATCTGCGTCCTGTTGTAGGTGTAGGTGATATGGACGAGCTCATCGATGGTCTGGATCACAGCAGGGTAAGAGAATTCCATCCCTTCAGTTTCTTCTAGTGTTAATATATCATACCAGTTATCACCATCATCCTCAGAGCAGGCAACTCTGAGCTCTGCCCTAGATATGGTGTTGTAAGCTAGTATCAGGCGACCATCTCTCAATTTTACTCCATCAATCCCTGGTGTATATAGAATCTTCCATGTTATACATTTCAAACATTGAAAAAACATGAATTTTTGTTTAATGGTAGTTTCCGAAAAAGGCGATGATGACCTTATAATTATGATTCAACAAATTGATTGAGATAGAAAACCTGAATTTGGATTTGGAAGTTGAGTGGGTTCTGCCAAGCTCCAATTAAAACCCCCATCAACTGATTCAGACATATAAACTTTGGAGATATTTTCAAAGGACCTGAGCAGCACTCTTAAATCACCACTTGCAGTCTGGTATGGCACAGGTTGAATAACTCCTAGGGTTTCATTTTCAATGTATATAGGTCCATATTTCTTCCATGAATGACCCTTATCAGCTGTAATCTGCAAAACAATGGAGGGGACTGAAATTGCTGGTGAATACTTGTTGGAATAATGGTTAATGCATGTTATGAAGTGCACAGTACCTCCATCCAAGCTCCCCAAGAGTTCCAGCTCTCTACAGAGGATCCGCAGAGCAGTTGGCCATCCTCGAGCAAGATAGGCTGTTTGATGAAAGAGGTGAGTTAGCTGGAATTATTCAACTTCCTATAAATCTATTCTTTAAAGAGTAAGAGGAATAAAGAAAAATGTTAGTCCATAAAAATGCAAATTTAGTCACCAAACTTTTTAAATAGGGGCTAAGGTATTCATTCCTGGGGATTCTTTCAACGCATATTAAAAGAGTCCAAGGCTAATTTGATGTTTTTATAGACTCTGAGATTAAAATAATCCATTGTAAATAATCAAGAGGCTATCTTGGCACTTAAATCAAGAGGAATATATTGTAAGTTTAATTATTTGGTTGAGTACACTATAAATGTAATATATTATTTTTTATGTATGATTTGAAATAAAATTAATTCGATGTAAATCACAACGGAGACGAGTGGTGGCCGGTGGCCGGTGGCTCGTGGCAAAGGGTGGTTGTGGTTTGAGGCAGCGGCAAACGGGTGACAACAACTTTAGCGATGGCTTCGGGGCTGTGAATACAAACGGCCTTGTTTTTGATTCTACACACCTTGTTCTTCGATGGGCCAATAATTCCAGGAGGAAGTTGTTGTCTTTCTGACCAAGTAATCCCATCATCAAGCGATCGCTTCATGCTTCCACTCCATCTACAATTTCAGCCTACGGTGAGAGATATAGAAACAAGAGAATAAAAGCTTGGAAGTTAAGAGGATTTACATGCATGCATATATAAACTAAATTCTTACATGCATGTATATATAAACTGAATTCTTATGCATTTATACATCTAATATTTAAATTTTTATATTTATTTATATTACATCCTAATATCTAAATGACAAATGCATGTACAATACCTAACACCAAAACTACAATTTTTACATTCTAGTCACATCATCCATGCATTAAAAGGTGCATGTCGCTATTTAAAAGTTAAAATAGTGGTTTTTTTGAAGTGATATGAATGATTTGGATGTCAAAAATGTATGTAGCAAAGCTTAGACGTTGGATATTTACATACATAAAAATTGAATGGTATGTAATGTAAATACCCCTAAAGGTATCACTAAAAGTCACTCATCTAATGTGAGATACATATTCTCTAATGGCATTTAGACACGAATATGTTCTAAAAATAAAAGGGTGTTTACAGACACCACACAATTCCTATGTATTTACATATCTAATACCTAAACTTTGATACTTATAGAACATTTTGGTGTAAAAACTATACATAGGTAAAGTGTCCTATATGTAAATATTGTAGTTTAAGACCTCAGTGTTATGCATGTAAATCTTAAAAAAAAAAGATATTAGACATGCAAAATATATAAAAATAACTAAAAAAGGGGGGGAAAGTGTAAATAATGCTGACTTCTGAACTTCCTGGCCAATCTTGTAAAACAATAGCAGCTCACGAGAAGGAAGCTGAAACAGCACTGGATTCCACAAAGGTACCTCTGGTTCTTCATCTGCAACTGAAGGGGGGTACCAGCAACCATCCTGAGTACATATTTCCAAATTATGTCTCGTGGAAGGCTATTTACGTAATTTTTTTTTTCAAATGGTTCAAATTTTATTAAAAAATTTTNAGGTAAAGTGTCCTATATATAAAAATTGTAGTTTAAGACCTCAGTGTTATGCATGTAAATATTAAAAAAAAAGATATTAGACATGCAAAATATATAAAAATAACTAAATGATATNAGGTAAAGTGTCCTATATATAAAAATTGTAGTTTAAGACCTCAGTGTTATGCATGTAAATATTAAAAAAAAAAGATATTAGACATGCAAAATATATAAAAATAACTAAATGATACGTATATAAAGTTAAATAAAAAAGGGGGGAAAGTGTAAATAATGCTAACTTCTGAACTTCCTGGCCAATCTTGTAAAACAATAGCAGCTCACGAGAAGGAAGCTGAAACAACACTGGATTCCACAAAGGTACCTCTGGTTCTTCATCTGCAACTGAAGGGGGATACCAGCAACCATCCTGAGTACATATTTCCAATTTATGTCTCGTGGAAGGCTATTTACGTAA
Organism: Phalaenopsis hybrid cultivar; assembly: GCA_002079205.1. NCBI lineage: Eukaryota > Viridiplantae > Streptophyta > Magnoliopsida > Asparagales > Orchidaceae > Phalaenopsis > Phalaenopsis hybrid cultivar. Next base: position 17,461 of record JXCR01032465.1, on the reverse strand, counting down.
ATTTTTTTCAAATGGTTAAAATTATATAAAAAAATTTGAAAATTAAGCATGCTTGCGCTTTGTGGAGGAAGGAAAGCACTCACGCTGTAGTTTTGCAGCCAAATCTTAACATCTGGAGCTCCTTCTGCGCTTCCCCCAAAGTAAGCCACCAGCAATCTGTCCCGTTCGATCTAAACAGAAGACCGATCAAATTAATATTAGTTATTGAATAAATAGTAATATTGATTTTAATTAATTTATCTTTAATTAATTATTATTAATTATTGAACTCGATTTATTATTTTTTTTTTTAATTCATGAACTTGTAAAAAGTTTTCTTACCAATTATAACTGACATAAGCTAATATCTTATCTAATATACAATCAATAATTTAAAAAGCTATTCAATAATACTCGAGAAGATCCAGAAGAGGAGTTCGAGCGAGACTTGCAAATTTTTTAGGTTAANTTCCCCCAAAGTAAGCCACCAGCAATCTGTCCCGTTCGATCTAAACAGAAGACCGATCAAATTAATATTAGTCATTGAATAAATAGTAATATTGATTTTAATTAATTTATCTTTAATAAATTATTAACAATCAATAATTTAAAAAGCTATTCAATAATACTCGAGAAGATTCAGAAGAGGAGTTCGAGCGAGACTTGCAAATTTTTTAGGTTAAATCCCTTCAATTCCCAAGTTTACTCACCCTAAAGAGATCGAAAGCTCAGTTGGATTTAAGAATTTGATTTATTCTTTCTTGCAGAATTTAGATTAAATCCAACCACCAAACAGCCCTGCGAGATGAATTCAATCGAGCAAGAACTACTAACCTCGACGATCGTCGAGGCATGGCAGCTGTTAAAAGGAGCAGAGCCTTCCTGAAAGGTGAATTCCTCTTTGACCAACTGCCAGCCACCGCCGCCATTGACGACTCTTCCGCTCCGTTCTCTCCTGGAAGGAGCCCGATTCCTTCAATTTGATCTGTCAGTTGAAACGTATTCGAGAAACACAGTTCGGCGGATGCGATCGATGATGATCTAGTTTTTACCTGCTAGTGCGATGAAGAAGGTGGCGGTGGAAGAGCTTGGGATGGAGGTCGGAGAAGTTATACAGGAAGAGGGAGAGAATCCCTAAAACGACGGCCAGCCCCAATGCTTTCTCTAGGGCTTTGCTCGCTGCGGCGCAGCTCATTTTTGCCTCCTTAGGGAGCTGATAGATTAGATCATATCGAAGTTATGGTGGTGGTTGCTGGAGCAATTATATATCACCGAATAACAAAACTTATTTTATTTGTACAATTAATATCTTCTTATCTCTATTATTANTAGAACAACGGCCAGCCCCAATGCTTTCTCTAGGGCTTTGCTCGCTGCGGCGCAGCTCATTTTTGCCTCCTTTGGGAGCTGATAGATTAGATTATATGTCGGAGTTATGGTGGTTGTTGCTGGAGCAATTATACATCACCGAAAAACAAAACTTATTTTATTTGTAAAATTAATATCTTCTTATCTCCATTATTATTATTATTATTATTATTAAATTTTTTTTATTTTTTTATATGTTAAAATTTATTAAAAAAATGAGTTTTTAAAAATTTAAACTGATGATGTGAGTGATAGATGGGAGTTTGAACATGCTATTTATTAATTTTAATTATTACTATTAATTAATTTTTATTTGATTCTAACATGTGATATTCAAAATCCGTTTGATTTTTTAATTATAGCACAAAAAACTCTAAAAAATGGTTTAATAGCTTGGTTTGTGCTTGATCTGACTTGAATTGGACCGATTTTAGTACAATTGGCCCTATCCCTTCGAGTTGTTCGATTTGACGGTAAGTTCTGAATGATTTTTATGCACTAAAACTGTCGACACGAATCTCAAAGCAATTGAACGACCCAGGATGGTAGTCGGATGATCGAGACATTTGGCTAGAGGAGCGTGATCCGAGCCGACCTTTCAGCTGTCAATCGCTCGGTCAAAGTCAACCGGCATATGATAAAGGATTTAATTGGCAGACCACACTTAGTCAACCGATTTTTCCTTCGGCAAGCACGATCGCCACTGAAACACGACAGCTGACTGATTGCCACCATTGTAATAAAAATTTAGTATGGAATCAGCATATTTATCACGTTAAGGGTAATTTTCTGTAATTACTTTGCTGCGTACTTCCGTGATTATTTTTTTTGCATTTCTTTTCGATGTTTTGTTCTGAATTTCTCGAATAAATGTGATCATATTTTCAATCAAAACCCACAATATTTCTATCCCAACAACGTTACATCATATTAAAGCTTATATGCCATTACTTAATTATGCAATGCATTGTAATTATAATTTAATGATATAATGACATTTTTATATTATTACTATATTACAAATAGCCCTTTTTATTATTCATATTATATGTTATCTGTCTTGTCCTTTGTGCATTGATAAATACAAGTCTTTTGCTGAGCTTGAATGTCAAATTACTTTGACGATAAAATTAAATTTGTATACTATTATCTATCATATTATAAATTGTCTCTTTTATCATTCATATTGTATGTCATAAGTCATATTGTTTATATTCTAATAAAAATAAGTCATTTTCTGAGCTTGAATGTCAAACTTATCATTTGTAAAACTTTATTTTAATATATTCTACCAAATTATTGAATAAAATAAGTATTGTAGAAGTTGAACTTTCCACATTATTTATCTCATTTGGTATTTGACTTCATGTTGTATTTTTTTTTTTTTTTTGAGTGTATTTTGTATTCAATATTTCTTATTATCTTAATATGATTCTGGGTAGGGTGTGAGTCAAGCTGACATGTGTGACGGCTTAAACTTGGCTCGATGAGTGGCTCGTGAATTGAGCTCGATGAGCTAACATGCCAAGCTCAAGCTAGGACTGACCGGTTTCTCTTTTAAAAAAATATTAATCTAAAATATACTCAAAACATATTAAATTTGATTATTTCATCTTTAAAGTATTTAAAGAATAATATTTTATATTAAGTGATTTCTTATTATTTATCTCTTAATTATTCATTCTATTTATTCATTTTATTATAACACTAGCTTAAATTGATATTAGTTTCTCTCTTTTATACTAAACAAGTCGGCTCGTGAGTTGGCTCGAACTCGCTGACTTAAGCTTGAACTCGAGCTCGAACTAAAAAAAAGTAATCAAGCTTAAATAAACAAATTAATCAGTACTAATGTTCATACTAATGAAGTAGAGATTGATCGATTCTTCAAGCAATCTTTGAAGAGTTTTACATTTAATAAGATAATTAAATTGATTAAACTTGCTGCTTAGTTTCACAACATTGAGAAACGGCTTCAAGCTTTAAAATATCACAAAGACTTTAAAGTGGATTTAATAGCATTTAAGTCTCTAATTAACAACTTTGAATCTAATGTAATAATTCAGTGGGTAAAGTTTTAATCCTATTCTTTGAGCTTAATGGAATATTAAGTTAAACTATCTACTTATCATGCTATTAATAATTGTTATAATAGGAGAGTGACTTTTATTTACCTTGTATATTCTTTTCTACTTTTAAGGATGTTAAAAGAGTAGTATGATATTCAATATCATCATCTATGGCCAAATAAATCATTTTTCAGGGGTCTACAAGTTATTTGCTCATGTAATAGATACTAACAAACTTAACTCTAATTTAAATGGTATAACTATGCTTCTTTAAAACTCATCTAGTTTATAATGTGATTGAGAGATCAGATCCAACACAAGTCTAATCTTAGGTATGAATAAAATTTTGAAGGTATCATCTGTTATGACAATTTTTCATCCTGAAGAGCTCAAGATGCAAGTAAAGGAATTGCTTGATAAGAGATTCATTAAGCCTAATGATTCAACTTATGGAGCATCATTAAATTTTTTCACAAAGAACAGAGAATTATGAAAGCATGAAATTATGCATCAATTAAAAAAAGTTAAATGAGGATATCAAGAAGAAGAAATATCCTTTGCCTTGTAAAAATAAAATCAATTGTAAGTGTTTTTAAATATTTATTTTTTAGAAAATTAGCTTTCAATTTGATGATTATAAGTTGATAAACTAAATAATAATGTTTAAATTCAATATAATCATTATTAATTTTTTATTATGTAATTAAGGTTAACAAGTTCCACTACTATTTTTATGAATCTTACGTAAAAATTTATCAAATCTAATTAAGATTACTTTGATATTATGTCTATTAATGATATCTCTTACTTTAATATTGAAAAAAGAGCGCAACCAAAAATGTTAAAGCAACATAGAAATTTTGTCAGAGAATAAGTTTTATATGGAAATTCTATAGTTATAAGCTTTGGCCTTAAAATATAATTTCTTAATAACACATTATCAGTGTGCTAAAGTTTTATTTGAATATGCCAAGTTAAAATACAGATAGATTGGCTATTAGAGGAGCTTTTTTAAGTTTTTTATATTATTATTACTTCTTCGAAGGATTGCCCTAAAAGTCCATTAAACTTGTATAATTTGATTCCACAGACCAATTTTCTTAAAAGATTAAATGTATTAAGTGCTAGCTCCAATTCTTATTGCTCTTACATGAACAGATGGACATTGATATTACACATCAAACTTTGAATGGTATTTTAATGCAACAAGATAAATTGGTAACTTATGCCTTTATGCAACCTAAGGTGCATGAGAAGAACTATTTATATTATGAGTTGGAGATTATCATAAATATTTTTACATTAAATACTTGAAGATATTATTTTTATAATGTTTATTAGAGGAAAAATACCACTTTTGATATGAATGATATATATTGTGCTTATAGTATGTTCCTTGACTATTTACAAGATTATCAAATATACTTCTCATCTTTAATTTATATCATACACTATCATAATTCTATTTTCATATTCATAATGAAATAACTTGTGATTTAGATACAATTATCATGAATAATTGTTGCATAAATTTTTAATGATCCTTATGGTAGCAATATTCATTCTAAGGCATATTACTATAGTCAAATACAATAAGTTAAAACTATTTTGTTTAATCTTGACTCTTGAGACTCGCCTCATAAGTTAAAACTAATCCCTTCGATGTATCAAAATGTACCGCCTTTCTGACCTAGGGTTTGACAATGCTTATATCTTCTTCTTCTTCTTTTGTAATGGAAGGGGAGATTGATTATATACAAAAATGAGAAAGAAGAGAATACTGAAGCAAGCATAGCTTGTAATGTATTGTATAGTTTCTCTACTTTCATGTAGTTTGTAAAAGGTTATATTGTTCAAGATCCTTATAAATCCCTATTTTGCCTCATTTGCCCCTATAAATTAGAATTATAAATCAAATAAAATCCTCCCTCAAGCCTTCTTGAAGTACTATTTGATTTGTTCACTGTCATGATCCATTTTGATTGTCTCTAAAGCTTCCTTAATACCACTTCTAGTGAACTTCTTCTCTAAGTGTCTCATGTGGAACATATTATAAGAAAGAAAAACAATATATATATATATATATATA
>JXCR01032378.1:0-11839 GCA_002079205.1 Phalaenopsis hybrid cultivar | reverse complement strand
TTAACAGAAAAAACAAAGCCGAGACAAAATAAGAAACAGCTTAAGTGATGGATAAGATGCAAGGTCATCAGAATAGTTTTCACATTAAGCAATTGCTGTTTTGATTTTAACAAATATAAAAAATTTTATTCATTAATAATGTTTATGTATTTATGGCCTTCTATCATGTTCAAATAAACCAAGACACTAATCATTAACATAATCAACATCCCCAGTCCCACCCCGTGCAAGTCCACATTCCCTCTACCACCGCTATCTCTATTTCTTAATCCTCTATCTCCCCATCACACACTATGAAAACTTATGATGTTCGATCCTTGCAATGATGTCTTGGGATAAACTTCTCAACACACCGAAAACATAACCCTTACCTCGTTTCTCCCAAGTTTGTCTCTATAAGACACTTGAGTGTCATCCCAATTATGATGCATGATTCTTGTCCTATGAAGCCTCCTTATAAACCTCAACTATTTGAACTTTTGACATCATCATGGTTATAACAATTTAGCATGACACTCCACTTGTGCTGCTCCTATTAGTTTCTTCTATGACATTATGATCTTCAATCAATAGCACTAATTCCATAATTTCTCCCAAGCATCATGGTCTCAATGATTGTAGTGCTACACGTATGTCTGGCATTAGACCCATTATGAAATTTCCCTACAATACTACTTCGGAAATTACCCTCAAGTTATCCAGACAAGAACTTGAATCTCTTCCTATACTCCATGAAAGTTTCTTCCCGAGTTAAATGTAAAAAATTGCTCTTTTGTGTCTCCTTAAAAAATGACTCAGAAACATTCCAACAAGCAATCTTTATATTCTTCCATAGAACGGATCAAGTATCTAGCCTCCATCGCCTGAAATCATGTTGGGGCTTTCCCCTCCAAACATATCCCTACCACCATGAACTTCTCCCCATTTAACCCATTCACCGCAAAATATCGCTCCACCCGGTCCTCCCTCCCATGTGTGTTCCCCACCACCCCCTAGCCCGAATATCGGCATCTTCAACTTCCTAACCCTAGCATCTCCACCCCAATTTCTTCTCCCTCTTCTTCCTTTAACCATAGCCATACCCCACCCCGTCTTCTCTTCTTCTTCTTTGTGTTCCTCCATACCCCTTGCATAATCTCTTCTCCATTTTTGACCCACTCGCCTCTATCACACATCTATAATCCATCCCCCCAACGGAGCCTTGGGAGGAAATTCTTGATAGTAGATGCTTTCCTCCTCCCATTCCTTTCGTCTGATCTCTTTCCCTTTCGATTTAGCCAATAAATTCCTGGTCAATCCTTAGGTCATCACCCAAAATATTGAAGGTCATACACCAAAATCATGAACCTTTTGTAAATTCTTTATGTGATGCAATTTTGCCTTCTTTTTTTCCAGATCGATGTTCTAATACCATTTGATAAGAAACTTAAGCCAATTTCCACCCATAAATTAGGCCAAAATAAATATTTTTTTCAATAATACAAACAACTTAACAAGAATACAAATATAAACACCCACAATTTGAGAGGCAGGAGATCTCTCCCAATTCCTACAATTCTAGAGATAGAAAACCTCTCCCAAACGCTAAATCTAAGACACAAGACTCAATCTCATGCATGCCCTAACCCTAAACATATTAGTCATATTTTTACTGAACAATAATAAATTATAAAAGACTAAATTTCACTTAGGCTACTAAAGACAAAATTGCCCTGACTCTAGGCACCAACGTAACATATTTCTAAGCCCAAGTGTCAGGATGTGGTTAGCCATGAGCTTGACACTACTGAGGCTGGATTTGAGCTATAGCTTGCAAGGTAACCTTGCCAAAGACGTATGTTAGATATAAGACCAAGGAGATTGCAACCACTTTTGTTTCTCCATAGCCTCTACAAGTGGAGATAAAAGTTATTTCGTAACTAATACTGTCGATGGGACTACACGTTGACTTTTATTTATTCACTACTTTCAACACCAAATTCTCATACAATACCCATAGACTATGAAGTAATGTCAAGTGTGTGAGATAACAACTATTTTGAGAGAGATTGTTGGACTTTCAAGCTATTGACAACCTTCTTCTAAATTTAAAATACTACTAAAACTGATATGTAGTATTTAGTATAGAACTAGTTCGATAAATTATCCTTTATCTAGTGTGGATATTCACGGCAATTTTAGCATTTATATGCTTTGTCTGCCATTTATTACAAGATGTTTAATGAACTTTATTGCAAAGTTAGGATAAGTTTGTTTCGGTTGTGACTGTGAAATCTCAGGTCAAAAGTTGCTCTAGTATTCTGGAAGCAATTATTTTGTTTGAAAAATTCAATTTTGAAAGGGTTGTTTGTGATATAAATGTCTGTAATACCCATCTATTGTAGTAAATTAAACAAGCAGAGGGATAATGAGAAAGAAAAAGATTACCAAGGATAAAGTGATTTAACCATCCTTTACATATGATCAACTATTTTCCAATGAAATCTAAAAAATAATAATTTCATCCAAATCTTATTGTAATTAGATAGATTCCTCATTATGCATCATCAACCATATTCCAAACTTCTTGCCAACATCTCATAAAAAAAAATTGCTGAGGGATTTAAAGCTAGTATAAAAAAAATAGAGATGGAACCGCAGTTGGCACGACCATACGGACTCCCTATTCATATATACTGATGCTCCTCCAGATACATCCATGGCTAACACTAAAAATTAATTAATTCATTCATTTCTAGATAAGTACTTCCTTCACGAGCTTCTCAAAATTCACATTGGAAGACCCTCCCTCTTCCAGAGCTTGAACCGTACTCTCCTTCCGCTTCATCAGATTCTTCCTCATTTCCTCCCCCCTTCTTTGCCCAGCCACCATCTCCCTCACAATCTCTTCCACCCCCTCTATCTTCACATCATTGTCAATCTTCATCCCCACCTCCCATTCCAAACAAGCATAACTGCAATTAGTCTGGTACTTCGTGAAGAATGGCCATCACAAGACTAGCACACCGGTGGTGAAGCTCTCTAGGATAAAATTCCAGCCAGCGTGAGTCAAAAAAAATCCCACCGTTGGGTGCAAGAAAACCAAATCTTGCATGCATCAACTCACTGTCTTCCCCATCCCCTTTGTCGAATCAATAAACTTTGGCGGAAGAAGTGTGATCTCTCCTTGACCAAATCTCCCTTAATCACCCACAAAAAGCTACAACCACTATTTGTCAGCACCCATGCAAACTTGGCAGGGTGCTCGTTCTTCATCAAATTTATGCTGTTGAAATTCACGAATATGGTCAAGTGAGAATCATAACTGTCGAGCCATTCAAGGCAATGGGCTTCTTCCTTCGAGAGGTTGGCGTCGGCGGATTTGAAAAAAGAGTTATCTGGGAAATGGTGAGTGAACAGGTTACGGGCGTGAGCGGATTCCTCGAACATGGAACTATTTCCGCGGTTCCGCCTAGGAGAAATTTCAACCACAATTGTGTCACGGTTTGAAACAGTGATCGTCGAAATCGCGAAAACAAATGTGTGTTCGACGGAATCCGGTTCAGAAAGCCGGGCTAAAAGCCAAAAAGAAAGCGCCCTTAGTTCAATAGTTGACATGTAAGATTGATCAAATAAATGCAATGGCAATAACTGCTATCATATAAGATGATTGATTAGTTAATCTTATCGTTTTATTGTTCACATTGCATGCATCATGCCTAGTATTTGTGTCTTAATAAACAAAATTTATCTGAGAGTTATCATTCCTAGTATGTACGCATCATGTGTTTCACTGTGAATCAAGTTAGCTTGATGGCTGGGTCAACATCTCTAGAGTAGCTTCATCAGCAATAAATTTTTCCTAAAGGTGAAGGATTAATCACTTGAACACTCGTTGCTTTGTTATATAAAATTTTGTAAACGTTTGTTTTGTTTTTTAGTTAAATTTATTTAATTTATTTTCATTAGTGAGATCTTTTAGTTTTATATTAATATCAAAATATTAGTATTCCTATTTTTTTAGTAAAGAATTACTTCATAGATCTCTTATCATTCGCTAAGTTATTTATGTAAATTTCTGTGTGATATAAAATTAGTTTTCCAGTCTTAACTTTAGGAACTTATTCAATGAGTTAAAGTTGAATTATTTTATCATGTCAAATGTTATCAATGTTTATTGCCTTCCAGTGTTGAGGTGTGACATTAGTAATACTCTAGATGTAATCCAAATATCGAAGCGAATTACCAAGTTGATCCTATATAAGTGACACCATCTGCATGCCACTAAATTTATACCTCATAAATTAATGGCAGGAATGGCATTCCAAAATTGAATCTCTAAAGAACAAAAATCACAACGATTGGTATATGTATCATCTTCAACACATCTGTGTTGCATAAATGACGCATATAACAACTTAAAAACAAATAGATTTTAAAAAGTTAGCTAAAATTGATCACCAATAAAAGAAATGAAACATTAGTTCATGTAGAAGTATTTAAAAGCCCAATATTGTAACTAGCTCATATAGCAACTCATAACCAACCAACGAACTCAAATCATCACATGGTACCATACCAATTTCAAAGTGTAAATTGTTAAAAGCAATTTTTTAAAAAAGAACAAGGGATTCAGGTAATGTCAAAATCCATTAATAGTTGAATTTGATATCAAGCGAGAGGTGATCTTTTATGCTCTAGAGTAACTAGACAAGGGTAATGATAACGCAATGGATATACATGGGTATTGTCATCATCTTTCCTATAGCAATAATGTGGCCCCTTCTAGTACACCTCCAAGGAAAGCCCAACTATATTTTGTGGATCATTCGCTAATCACCCTTCAGCAAAAACATGCACTTTACACCATTTAGGGCTCTTCTAGCAATAGTTTAGGCATACTCTTACGCCTTAAAATATTGACCTTTGCTACTTCTAAGTAGATCACAGTTGTATGATCAAAATCTTATCTAACATGGAAAGAAGAAAACAAATTTAAATTTAAAATACTACTATGAAATTGCTCTAATGTAAAAGCCTTCTAAATTGTTAAGAAGCCAATTATCAAATTCCATTGAGAATCTAAGTCAATATCAAAAGCATATTAAAAAATTGCATCACATAAAGAATTTACAAAAGGTTCATGATTTTGGTGTATGGCCTTAATATCTTGCAGCCTTGTAACTAGTGAGACACTTATTGTGTTTAAGCAACTAATTTGTCAAGTAACATACAATATTTGTTACCGAAGTAATTACTTTATATGTGATTTGATTTTGAATGAACTTCTTAATATGCCCCAATAAGAGACATTTAGCATGGCACTGACATGGTTTAAATCCAAAAAACATGCAAACAAAATAAGTTGATTGGCTTCTTTTTATGTATCTTCATTTGTAAAAGCCTTAGTCCATAAGTTGTACTAGTGATTGAACACCAGGAAAAAAAGATCTTAGCCCGTGCTTGTGACAGAGCCATTAAACAACTACTATTAAATAAAGATTTTATATTTCTATCGTAAATGATACACATAATAATAGGATATTTATAGTTCTCTAAGATAGATCATATTTTACAATCAAACTTGAAAAGCCTCGGAAATGAATTAACAATTTCCTTGATTACTTCTAATGAGCACTATAAGTGCTTAGTATGTTGGCATTTAATTTGTCAAATGACCAAACACTTCTTTGAGGATCATGAATCAAGTATTAAGGTTTTTTATTAGGAAGTTTCTTGATGTCTTCTTTACAATATCCTTATTTATGATACTTTCAGTGTTAAATGCCTCGCTTATCTAAAATGCTACAGCTACTTTTAGAGGTGTTACAAGATAAAAATTGCTTGTAGGCCAACAAATAGGTGCACCATCCTCCAACCCCAAGTCACTATTTTAGGAAAATTTCTTCCAAAGCATTAGAAGCTCACCGGTAAGTGTTATGGCTATTATTAATTGACATCAACCCTCTACTTGCTCTGCATTAAGTTTTATGAACTAGCCACCTTCAAGGTTAGTTTCATCACTATACCTCTCACAAAAAAAGCATTTGGTAGGAAATTGCCTCAACAAGGTTAAGATGACAGAAGCTAGGTTCTGCAGTTTCTTGCCTTCAACGAATTTTTTGGTTGCTTAAATTGCCTTTGGAACAGACATAGGCCACATCTTAAGCCATGAACGTCTTATTACTTCAACAAACACCAAAGCGACGCAAGCAGAGACATTCCTCCTATGTTGAAGAGTCCTATGATACAATTCAAACTCAGTTATTGCAGTAGCTGATAAGAGTTTTGCATTAGTCCAATCGTCAACTAGTTACGCATCCGTAATAACAAAGAAAGTTGAATGTCTGCCATTTTAAGTGAACTGCCCGTCTTTAATAGTTAGCACTTGCTCCAAGGAATCATGTTGAGGTACAATTAGTAGATGATGATCTTCGGAGAGACCACATTCTTCTGAAAACTAATAAGTTCAAGTTCTCATATGATTTATCTTGACGTCTAATATATGATTCATGCCCTTTTCATTAAATACTTTATCTTATTTGAATTCTTTTTAAGCAGTATTAACATTCCTTTCCAGCTGCAAGCCTCCATATTGCACCCACCAACTCAAAAGCACAGGAATTGTCCACATGCAGGTTACTTGCATGCCAATTCCTTCAAGTATCAAACTTGATAGGGACAGACTTCAAATTCATGGAGCAAACTTTTTTCATCAATTGTGATAATCTTCCAAATGAATTAGGTATCATTATAAAAATTTAAAAAGACAGATTAAGTCCAGAAAAAAAAAACTAGCAAAAAAAATAGATAGATAAATTACTAGCCCAAAAAAGTATAAAAATGCATTAAAGCAAAAACAAAATGAAACAAAGGAAAAAAAACTTCCCCATGCCTGACTAGCAAGATATCGAATTCTTCTAAATATGGTAACAATATCCTTAAATCTTAAAATGTTTACAAACTTTAATTATCAGATGATATTTCAAATATTGGAAGATTTCTAAATATTCATCTCACCTAATACCATAGGCATAAAAAAATTCGACAAAATCAAACACCATCCTAAATGGACAAGTGCTCTAACTAGCAGCATTGAGCCAAAACCAGCTGCCTCAAGAGATAATTAGGGGCTTGCTTCAAAAATTATAGCAGCCCACATAAACCTCCAATTTAATTTTCAGCTAATTATGAAGCTTCTTCAATGAGGAAATGTATGGCACGCATCAGGAAATGCTTCAGGTCGAATTCAAGCTCCCTAGCATCAGTAATTACAATTTAATCCAACTAAACCCTCAACTGAAAACCAGTGGATCTAAACAAGAATAATCCTCATACCTTAAAACAAATTTCCTAAGCCAAGCTACATATAGCTAAACTTGAATAGATTCCACTCAGCAAAGATACCCTAAATATATTAGGTATAATTAATAAGTACTTGTGATGCGAGGCTGAGGGCTGGAACGGTCGGTCCAGCATGTGAGTGTCGGTCCAGCCGGCCAGCCTTCAGTGGAGGTATCTACCACCCTTTTCCTTTTCCCCCCCCTAGTCTCCCACCTATCTTATTATATATTTGTTGCCTGCTCTTTAGGGTTCAGTTTTGTTGTATTATGATTTTAAGTTTTTATTGTCAGCCGATTTCTCTTGTTAGGGTTGCATTCAAGGACAAGTGATGCTACGACTGTATCCTGCTTCGAGGAGGTGTTTATCCTATCGATTCCACACCATAGTCCTCTTCCCCACTACCTCACCTCTACCCCACAGCCACTTGGCTGCCGCACCTCCTTCCAGCAGCCTACCCTACCACAGCAGCCCCTCCCAGCAACCTCATTTGCTACCGCACCTCCCAATAGTCTCCTCTGCCTCCGCAACCCCTCCTAGCAACCTCCTTTGCTACTGCCAGCCTTCCTTGCATAATCCTTATTGATGCCCTTCCTCCCAGCAACCTCTCTAGCGAAGCCATAGGTTGTCGAACACCCCCACACCCGTTGTCCAGCTGGAGTTCATCACATTCGCTCTAGCCCTAAGGTCATGTCTTATGCTTGTAGCATTTATTTCCTATATTTGAGAGTCGTTGTAATCAATTCGAGTTTAAGTAATAATATTTTCATTTCTATTGTGGTTTGGATTAACTCCGACATCATTCGGCATCCGAGTCAGGTTAACCCTAGTTTTATCCTAGGGTTTCCTAGCATCTACATTACCCCTCCGCCAAAAACTTTCTTGCCTATTTAGGGTTGTAAATGAGTCGAGTCAAGCTAGAACCACCCTTGGCTTGAGCTTGATTAATTTTATCAAGTTCCAGCTCGAGCATGTCTTCGAGTTCGAGCCGGCTTGTTTATTAGAAAAAGAGAATAATATTAATTTAAGGTTGTGTTAAAACAAAAAGACAAATAGAATGTGCAATTAAAATATAAATAATAAGAAATCACTTAATAAAAATTAGAAAAAAATATATATTTTAAAACATTGCTAATACTTTAAAGATAAAGTCATCAACTTTAGGCTCCATTTGGGGCCGCTTATTTTGAGAGGCACGGCCCTAAACCTCGAAACCATTCTTTTTTTTTCGCTTTTCTGCAGTGTTTGCGGCCGCTCACCGCAAAAGTAGGAGGAAAGCAAGCCGCGGGATCGACCCTGCGATCCTGCGTTCTCGATTGATAATAACTTCGTTGCCCCGCTCCCCTCCCCAGTGTCTCGCGAAGCCTGCCCTAGCCTCTGGCGATCCCAAAATCGTGCGGAAGTCTTCTGCCCTAGCGTCTCGAGCGAAGCCTCTGGCGATCCTGAAATCGCTGCTCCTGAGATTGTCGCGAAGCCTCCCGCCGCTCCTTTACCCGCTGCTTCCTCTTCCACCGTCGCTCGGGTGTGGAGTTCCGATCGAAACTGCTCCTGATCGGTATCTCCCCTCCCAATTCTTTCTTCGTATTTTCCGTTGTTGTAGTTCTTCGTTCCAATTTTTGTCGCATTATTTGCCCATCGCTCTCCTCATGGTTGTTCGTCAACCGAGTTACGGGGAATGTATACTGTGTCATCGTCTTCCCTCGTTCTTGATCTGAAGTTTACGAAGGTCGCGAAGAGTTGAGCATAGAAATAGGAACCGTTTTCATACAGGATTTTAGGTATATGGCAAATGCATATCAAGAATGTCGATGCTTTAGTTGATTTGGATTTCTTATGGAATTTGGATCCCGGTAAGAAGATGAGGTTTTTCTAATGTTATTCTGTTCTAAGAATTTTGATTCTTAACTAGCGTTGATTTTTCTTTGTGGCAGTTAGAAGTTTGGTGGGTAGGATTCTCACAAAGTTGTGATTGATTTATTAATAGTACTAGCATAAATGTTTGTCCCAAGTAGATGGGATGGATGCTTTGATATCCAAGTCTTACTCTTCTCCACGTATATCAGTTTGCTGGCATTGAATTTTCCACAACTTGACAATTTCAATTTAATTTTCTAGTTCTTTAGGCTTAATTTTTCGTTGAATTGTAATGGAATTTGTCATAGTTTTGGGCTACCAAACAATATATTGTATTCCTCTGAATTTTGACTATTTTATCTGTGATGTTATGTAAAGAAAACTTGTTTCCATTGTCTTTGTTACTTTTGCTATTTTTTTTTTTTATGAAACATAAGAATTGTGTGGTATGTATGTAAATTTCTCTAAATATATTTGAGGAGCTTTGATGAGTTGAGTTAAAGGCAACTTAGGCTTCTTTATATGTTCTGTTAAATATAGTTAATAGATGCGCATGAACGTCATAGTTCTTGTAGAATGTTAACATACTTGTTGTTAAAATTATTAAACTTAAAAAAAAACTCAAATTATTCAAATAATTTTTAAATCACAATTATCTGTCAAAAAAAATTGTAATGAAGTATAATAAATTATAATTATTATAGTTTGTGTAATGTATGTGAAACAGATTCATGATGTGCCTAGTGGTGCTGAAGAAAT
Source organism: Phalaenopsis hybrid cultivar (assembly GCA_002079205.1). Taxonomy (NCBI): domain Eukaryota; kingdom Viridiplantae; phylum Streptophyta; class Magnoliopsida; order Asparagales; family Orchidaceae; genus Phalaenopsis; species Phalaenopsis hybrid cultivar. Next base: position 1,906 of record JXCR01032378.1, on the reverse strand, counting down.
GACTAAATTACTCAAGAAACTTAATAAATTGGGTGTCACCAAACACCTTATTCAACAAGTAATTCTAGAATCATTGATTGTCCAAGTAATGAGGGAATGCAGCAGGGTTCAAGAACTACAGTTACTGTAACTAAGATAACAGTTTCCATTATGGCAGTAACATAAAATTTTCTATTGATATAATGCCACCCTTGGGAGCAAGCTTAAATCAGTATACCAAGCTCTGGAAGTATAAAATTTCGCCTTATGATCCACAATACAGGTAATCAAACCTCCACTTTTGTATAGTAAAATATAAAGAAGAGATTGCTCATTCTACTCTTTTGTTGTCTTCTTCTCAAAGCCTGGAAAATGTTTCTCGTCATATCAGTAATCTATTCAACCGGGATATGCCCATTTGAACTGGCTTTCTTACCAATTCACTTTCTTATATGGGGAACATAGTGAATGGTTTCTTCAGAATTGATATAGCTCTCACCTTCTTTGTTTCCTACCTTGATCATAAATCCTGTCTTTTGGTAGATGATCACAAGAGAATTGCAACAAGGTATATATATTCTGAAATAGGCATTTTCCAAAGTATAATAAGTTGATTGTAATATTTGTATGTTCCTTACACTTTATATTTAGCAAGGTTTCTAAAATATTTGCATCCACGTGCTATGGTTAGAATGACTAATAAGAATATGTATATATTACTACAGATCATAATTACAGGAAACTTGAATATATACATACATACCATTCTTCATCCTATGCATTCACATATCTAACAGTCAAAACTCCAATTTTTACATACTCGACACTTTACCTATGCATTAAAATCTGTATTTCATTTTTTAGAAGTTAAACTGGTGGTATATTTTACATATTATGAAAGATTTTGGTGGTATAAATGTAAAAAATAAATTCTAGGTGCTAGAGATGTAAATATATAGGATTTGGGGGGTATGTAGGCAGAATGCTACTCTGATTCAAAACATAGGTTGTAGATTGCAGTCCTTTCAAAAACATTTCTTTTATTTGGTAATGGATTTAGTAAATGCTGTAAATCCGAAATTTCAAGCAAGACTGTGAAGAAATTCTGAAAAACTAAAGTTTACCAAATCCTAGAATTAAAATAGAACACAACTGAAACTTTTCACAGCATTCAAATGAGCTTTGTCACATAAATATGTATACGTGCGTGCGTGCGTGCATGCGCGCGCGCGCGCACGCACGCACGTGCGTGTGGGTGTGCGTGTGGGTGCCTGCGTGCGTGTGTGTGCGTACGTGTGTGTGTGCCTGCGTGCGTGTGTGTGCGTACGTGTGTGTGTGCCTGCGTGCGTGTGTTTCGCTTTTTAAAAGTTAACATAATAATATTTATTAATTTAATAGATTAATAATTATTGATTAATTCATATATTTTCAAATTAATCATAATTACATAAATTTATAAATTATTATATAATGATTAATTAATTAATTTATAAACATATTTTTAAGTTCTAAATTATTTGATAAAAATATGTATTTTTTAAATTATTTATACTAATTAATTATTAATTAATATTAATTTATTGCTTAAAAAATAATTTGTTTAATAAAAAAAATTATTTTATATTTTGTTACAAACAGCATTACTGCACAGGGGCAGGATGATCATTTGTCCAAAAAAAAACTGGCCCACAACTGTTTTCAAACAGTTGCAATAAACAACCAGCCAACTTTCCCGCAGCAGTTTTTTGGGGAAACTAAGCTGCAGGTGAAAAACTGAGAAAGTTGCAGTTGCCCCAAACAGACCCTTAATATATTTTGAGTATATTTAATATTTTTTTTTTTAAACGAGCTAGCTCACGAGCCAACGAGTCGAGTCGGGGCTAGCTTGAGCTTGGCTTGTTAGCTCACCGAGCTCAGTTCACAAGCC
>JXCR01032377.1:45817-62182 GCA_002079205.1 Phalaenopsis hybrid cultivar | reverse complement strand
ATTAAAAATTAAGTCATTTAGATGTTTGTGTTTCCCAAGATTAATTTTCTTTGTGTTTTAGGGTTGGTGGAAATTAAGTGTATTCTTAATGACTTAACCCATGAAATATTTTCCAAAGGGTTCCCTGGTCACTTCAAACCTTTCAAAATTTTCTTGGAATTTTCTAAGCATGCTAATTATTATGATTAATTTATGAAAATAATAGACATAATCTTGAAAAATATGGCTCTCTGTCTATAGATCTCTTCTAACTTTAGAAAAATCAGGGATCGTTTCCTGAGACAGAGGCAACAACATGCGAAAATTTCAAGTCACTGTGAAATTTTTATTTGCATGGAGAATCAAAAGACTCAAAACAATGTTTAATTAAATAAAAATAAAACACGCATCCAATGAACTTCAAATTCTTTCCACATTTTTGTCCGCTGTTTACTGAGCAAGAGTGTATTTTTACTTTATGTTTATGATTTTTCTACATCAAGATATGGATTTTTGAAGTTAGCCCTATTTAAATAAATAGGAAAATCCCTATATTTATATTTAAACAGCGCGACGCCACCTCATCTTAGGCCTCTCCGAAGCTCCACGTAGCACGCTCCCGTTCAACGCAGCCATCCATGCCAACAGCCACGCTTCACGACTTTTTGAACAATGTTCCTATCTAGTTCAATCAGAGCCCTCTGTTTGATACACACGTGATCTAACGACGCTCTGTCATTGTCCCTAATGGTCTAACCCGAGAACCGTCCACTTTCAAAGCTTGATATCTCTCTCATTTCTTAATCAATTTGAATGAATTTTTTTTAAAATGCTCGTCTTGATTAGTAGAACATATCTATACGGTTAAGATGCCATGAAATCAACCTAAATAAATGGAGAATAAAAATAGGCTCGGGAAGAGGAGGAGATCAATACCTTGGCTCTGAGAAGGGAAGCTTTAATCAGAGGTGCTCAACACGTTTGTGGAGGTCCAAGGATGCTCACAATTGAGCCTCTTGCTATGATGAGGGTCTAGGTATGCATTCAACAAAGCTTGATTTCAGATGTTGGTTTAGAGCTATGCTAGGGTCTCTATGGAAGGGGGATTTGATGGGGCTTATCCTTCTTTCACTATGGTGAAGGTGTGGGTGAATTTAATTGGAGTTTGATGGACTGTGGAGGTGTCGTGAGCTCTATTCTAATTTTTTACAAATGTTTGAGCTCAATATTAAGCTTCCACAGTGGAATCAGTGGGGGAAAGTGGTTGGCTTGAGCTGGGGAGGTCTTAAAGAGTCTTTGGGAGCAAATTGGAGTGGTATCTCTGAGAATTTTTTCAGCACTACCTCCATGCCCTTAGAGGTGAGATTTTAATAAAAATGGCTTAAGGCTTGCTGTCATGGCCAATAAGGGGGTGAAAAGTGATGCTTAGGTGGAGGGCAAAGAGACTCTAGCATTTAATTTGGATGAGGTGGCCTCTAGGTTTGAAATAAGTTTGATTCCATGGAGGTGGCTCATGGTTTTGGTGTTTTCCAACCACTAGGCTGGCTGTCCAGGCTAGGGGAGGTGGCCAGAGGGCTCAGGGACCTCAGAGGAATATGTCACAGCAATTAAATGGGTTGGGGCTTTGTTTTGGCAAAAAAATCTTATGCTTAAGCAATTTTGGAAACCAAATCAATTAATTTAGGGGACCTTTGGTCCATGGATTAGATTTGGTGGTTTTATGAAGTTTAGACTGGTCACTAGGGTCCAACTAATGGCTGTGGAGTTATTAATTTAGTGGCTTTGGGGTGGTTAGGCTAACTTTAGTGCATAGGTCTAATGTGGGTTCAAATGACCAAAACTTGGGTTTTGACTAGGCAATCTTGAGCCCAATTGATTGATTAAAATTGTGTAGATGATTTTAATGAAGATTTTTGGTGAAGGATTGAAATGATTTTGAGTTCAATTGGAGGGTCAATTTGGAGGATTTTTGAAATTTGGTCAATTTGGGCTTGTTGGGTTAAATTTGGGGGTCTAGGTTGGGATAAGCTTAGAATTTGGCTCAATTTAATGGTCCAAATGATCAAGCGAGATGTTATAAATTTTTTTCATGAAGTAATGGAATAGAAATTTTGTGTGTAAGGCAATCAATCTGGTGGAATTTTGAAACATAGCCAATTTGGGGCAAATTTGAGGATTTTTGGATTTGGGTTGAAATTAAATGAAATTGAGGCTTCACCAAGGCCAATTGAAGATCCAATTTGATGTTTAGGAATGTTATGAAGAGTTTAAGATTCACATTGAGGCCAAATGAGTAGGCTATAGGTTAAATTTGGTGAGATTAGGTCATGTGGCCAAAATTGGGGGTTTGATTTAGATCAAAATTGGGCTCAAATCATGGGCCAATTGGGCTTAGATTTGATTTACATTGGTCATATGAATAGTGAATTTGAGTTTAAGAATAAAATTATGAGAAATTGGGACCAAATTGATGGGAATTTGAGGTAAATTTGGGAAAATTGAGCCTTTAAAGGCAAATTTTAGGGGTTTTGGTCAAAATGGTCAAAATGGCCAAATTGGGTCATGTGGTAGTCGAGAAAAGTGAAATTGGGAATTTTTGGAATATTTTGAGAACATTTGGGATTTTTTGGAATTTTTTTGAATTTTAAAATAAGGAGGGGCATTTTGGTAATTTGGCAATTTTTGGTGATTTTGGGTAACTTAGATGTTTTCAAAAGGTTTAAAATGATTTTTGAACAAATTTGGGTATTTTGGGTAAATTTGGGAACTTTGGCCAAGTTTAGGGTCGGAAGGGTATCAAGGTAATTTGGGGGAGTTTATGGGCAAAAGGCTAAGTTGGGTATTTTTGGTAAAATTGTGGGTTGAACACCACCAATAAGCTGTAGACCAATGGAAATCCCATTTGGGTCCTCTATGTACTGGACATAGCTAAACCCTAACCTAGGGCTAGTGGGTTTAGGGGACCATTTACATGAGTATCCCAAAAGTATCAAGGGATCAAAGTCAAGAAATTTTGGTTTGTGCTTGTGAGTGGTTGTAAGTGAGGTAAATGCTAGTGAGTGCCTTAGCTCTATACTAACACCCAGGGCAAACCCTAAGTTCCAGCAGTCCTATGGGAACTCTCCTTGAGCTACCTCATAGTGATCTCACCTACTAAGTGCTAGAGGTTAGGACCAATAGGTAGAGCTTCAAGTTGAGTAAGGAATGGTTTAGAGTTTTTAATGGTGAGGGTTCCTTTTCTAGTTTTCTAAGAATAGTCAATAGAAAAGTCCTATGGCTAGACCTTAGGTTACTAAAGAGGAAGACTAGACCTCAACCAAAAGTGAGGTCAACAAGCTTACAATTAATTTTCCATTTTCGGAAGCCTTATAACAAATGCCAAGCTATGTGAAACTTATGAAGGATATTCTCAACAGGAAAAGAAGTATGAAGATAACAAGACTGTTGCACTTAGTGAAGAGTGCGGTGCTATAATTTATAAAAAGCGTCTTGAAAAGCTTAAAGATCCTGATAGCTTTACAATTTCATATGCAATAGGAGACAGATTTTATGGGAATGCTTTTGTGATTTAGGTGCAAGCATTAACCTTATACTATTATCAATATTTAAAAATTGGGATTAGAAGAAATATCCTCTACCACTATAAATCTGTTGTTAGCAGACCGTTCAATAATGTATCCTAAAGAAGTTATAGAAGATGTCTTAGTAAAAGTGAATCAATTTATCTTTCCTATTGATTTCCTTATGCTATATATAGAGAAAGATAAGGAGATACCTATCATTTTGAGGAGACCTTTCCTAGCAACAAGAAGAGCAATGATAAATGTGAATAAAGGAGAATTAACTATGCACATCAATGATCAGATAGTTACATTTTATATTTCCAAATTAATGAAATATCCTGCAAATGGTGAAGATGATGAATGTTGTAGAATGGATGTGATAAGATAGCTAAGTGAATGTCATTTCAAAATAACATATGAAAAGAAATCTGAAATGAAAAATTTGGAACACGTGCAAGAAGAGGAATTAGATAAATATAAAGAATTTTACAAGGAAGATTCAAATTATGTTTGAGAAAATTTTGAAGTTCTGGCACAACAAAAAAAGATAAATCTTTTTGTTCATCAATTGAAAAACCTTGTTGACCTCACTTTTGGTTGATGTTTAGTTTTCCCTCTTTTAGTAGCCTAGGGTCTAGCCATAGGACCTTCCTGTTGACTATTCATAGAACACCATTAGAAACTCTAAACTTTTCTTCACTCAACTTGAAGTTCCACATATTGGTCTTAACCTCTAGCACTTAGTATGCGGGGTCAGTATGGATGATTTCAAGGAGAATCCGTATAGGACTGCTTAACCTTAGGGTTGACCTTAGGTGTTGGTTTGGAGCTAGTTCACTCACCTGCACATTACACAATCATTCGCAATCCTAAAACCCAAAATTGTTGACTTTGATCCCTTGATCTTTTGGGAGACTCGTGTAGATGGTCCTATAGACCCACTAACTCTAGGCTAGGGTTTAGCTATGATCAGTACATAGAGGACCCAAATAGGGATTTCATTGGCCTATACCTCTTATAGGGTGGTTGGCACCCCGATTCTACCAAAATGTCCAACTTGGCCTTTTGCCCCTAAAGGCCACCTAAATTGCCTAAATACCCTTGAAACCCTAAATTTGGCCAAAATTCCAATATTCACCCAAAAAACCCAATTTGTTCAAAAATCATTTCCAACCATTTGAAAATACCCAATTTCCCAAAATCACCCAAAATTGCCAACATTACCAAAATACCCCCAAATTTGCCAAAATTACCAAAATATCCTTGGCACCCCAAACTTTCCCAAAACATCCAAAATCACTTCAAATGTCACTATAACCAATTTGGACCCTTCAATTGAACCCAATTTGACAATTTTGACCAAAACCCCCCAAATTGCCTTTAAAGGCCCAATTTCCCCAAATTCACCTCAAATGTCCATCAATTTGGCTACAATTCCCCTCAATTTCAATTCTAAACTCAAGTTCATCTTTTAGTCGATCAATCTAAACCAAATCCAAGCCTAATTAGCCCATGCTTTGAGCTCAATTTCGATCCAAATCAAAACCCCTAATTTTGGCCCTATGATTTAATCTCACTTAATTGGACACCATAGCATACTAAATTTGCCCTAATTTGAATCCTAAACTCTTCATAACACTCCTACACATCAAATTTGACCTTCAATTGGCCTTGGTGAAGCCATAATTTTATTTAATTTTAACCCAAGTTCAAAATCCCCAAATTTTCCCCAAATTGGCTATGTCTCCAAATTCGACCAAATTAAATGCCCTAACCTCAAAACTGAAACCCAATTTATGTTGAAAACTTTTTATGATATTCCTATAGACCATTTGCAACCATAAATTTGGACTTAACCCAACCTTAGCCCAACCTAGACCAAAGTGTAGTTCAACATGCCCAAATTGATATAAAGCCCAAAATCCTTCAAATTGAGCTTCCAATTGAACTTAAGATTTCTTCAATCCTTCACCAAAAATCTTCATGACAATCATATACACAATGTTTATTAATAAATTGAGCTCAAAGTCATGGCTAGCCTAACCTAAACCCAACTTTTAGCCATGTTGACCCAAATTGGACCCATACACCAAAATTGACTTAGCCATCTTAAAGTCACCAAATTAAGGTTTTCACAACCACTAAATACACCCTATTGACTAGGCTAAACCATCCTAAACCCAAAAAAGCAAGCTATGGATCAATGGGTCCCTAAATTAAGGGATTTATTCCCATTTTTTAGCCATAACCAAAATATCTCCTCCATCATCACGTGCCATTGAGGGTTAATCATAATTAGCCCTCCCATTGGCTCACCTGACCCTCTATCAACCACACCTGGTTTTGCCGACCAGCCTAGTGGTTGGAAAACTCTAAAAAAAAGATCCACCACCCATGAATCAAACCCAATTTCAACCCTAGAGGCCAGCTCGCCATAATTGGTCTTTAGAGCTTCTCAACCCTCCATCTAAGCACCAATTTGCACCTGAATTCAGTCCCTGGTAGCCACCCTAAAGCATTTTATTTAAACCCAACCTCTCATGTCCAAGACACGAAGAGTGTCAAAACCTTGGGGAAACTCTGTCCAATTGCTCTCAGACACTCTCCAAGCACTCCTAAGCTCATTGCCACCATTCTCCCCCACTAATACCCATTGTGAAAGTCCAATTTTGAGCTCAAATTTCTGTCCAAAACCAGGACAGAATTCTCCATAGCTCCATAGTACACCAAACTTCAGTTAATTGTGCACACACCATCCCCACAGTGAGAGAAGTTGATTCCCCATAAAAGCCCCTTCTGAAACAACCTCTAACCTAGCCNTCACGAGGTAGTCACACTTTAATCTTGGATGATTAATGGAACAATATGATAAGTCCAAAATAAACTCAGATAGTTTCAAGAGAGCTTCAAAGTGATCTGGGGCCATTCCTCGAGCATTTTGAAATCTATTGAACATTCTAAATGATAAATTGAACTTGTCATATTTTGTTCCAAAATCAACCACTAAGATCTTCTGAGATTCAGTAAAATCATAGCCTGAGGTTTGAAAGCTAAACCTTCATCTACTCATGCAATTTAAATTCCTTGCAACATTATACATGTCTTTCCTGGACTAACCTTTCAAGTGGTGGAACGAGAAGATTCACTAGGTATGCTTTTACAGTTTACAGTACCGTTTTCTCTTTTATTTTCCATACTGTACTTTTATGCTTATAAACTTGCATGATAAACAATGATGTCCCCCTGCATGAAATCCGAAATTGCTAGGATAGCCATCAAACAAAAACCAAAACTAAATTCAACCAAGATAAAATTCGCCACCACAACATTCAAAATATAAGACAACTCAAAATTTAATAACAAACATCACAAAATAACAATTGCAGCTGAATTAAGACGTCGCTATCGAATGATCAGAAATCCCTAGGAGGAGGTAACCTACGGTTGCTAATGAGGCTTCCCACGGTCTAAATGAAAGTATGGAACTCATTGAGTTTAGGATAGTAAATTCATTTGGGCCAAGTGAACCCGATAGAAAACAGTGGATTCAGAACAAGAGAACTATAGGATCCTAACTGGTGTCACTCTAATCAACTTTAATATGCCTCATAATATTTAAATGACCATAACCATAGGGACATCTGATTTGACAATATAACTTGATACATTAGAAAACTTAAACTCCTTGCGAGGAGGAGCTTGGAGCTAGCACTATGGGCAGCACGTCCATCTCCAACAGCAGAGGATCTATGACAACTTAACTTTCTTTAAAATTAAACAACAAGTCATAGCATTTCAAAGTTTTTTGCTTATACAACATAAATCCTCAACTTATCTTTAGGCCTTTGTATAGCTCTATTGTACAATATAATCCCTAACTTGTCTTATGATTCTTAGGTTGTCGTTTCAAGCGATTTGTGTGATAGTTTCACACAAATATAAGCCCTAAATAATAAAATTGGCAGGATGAAACATCTAAATAGTTTCTTCTCAAAACTGAAGCCAAACAATAGGATAGCTTGGGAAGTCACTGAGGTTCTCCTTTGGATCTATAACATCCCCTAGTTCTTCCTCCTTTGAACTCTACAACAAAATGTTCCAAATTTGAACCATTCCCCTTTTAGTATATCTTTATTTCCAACATTCAAAACCTTTAATATGTTGCACAAAATATAATAGTGGGCATAAAATCAAAAATTGGTGTTCGGGCATTCAAAACCTTTAATATGCTCCACAAGATTTAAAATTGAGGTGAGCATGAAATCAAAATTTTGTGTTTAAATTCAGACATTCAAAATCCTTAAAATATGTTATACCAGTTATAGTAATTCTCTAAGAAGAAGCCTGAGGTGAGCTTGAAATCAATAATTGGTGTCCAAACACTCCCCTAATTAATAAAACTTGAGAAACTGGCTCAAGAAAATTCTCCCGATATTATCTTAGGAGAAAAATTAAGTGACTTGCCTTTTGGTCGGCTATTAATTGACTCAGACATATCTTTAGAAAATAAAAATATTTTGATCATATAATCAAAATTTTGAAATCTACCTAGACCCAGAAAGAGGGAACTAAGGTAAAGACAGAGTTATTAGCAAATTAAAATTCACGAACATCAACATCATTTCTGAAAGACAATCTTAACAACCTTGACAAAAACAATGAGAGGGCCCAGACACATTCAGAACGATCGTTTTAGTTGATTGATTGTCAAAGAGTTTTACTCCAATCAATGAGCAGCATTTAAAAAATATTATGCNTTAAAATTCACGAACATCAACATCATTTCTGAAAGACAATCTTAACAACCTTGACAAAAACAATGAGAGGGCTCAGACACATTCAGAATGATCATTTTAGTTGATTGATTGTCAAAGATTTTTACCCCAATCAATGGGCAGCATTTAAAAAATATTATGTGACATAAAAAATGTAATGACCTGTTTGTAAACTGGGAAACAAACGACAAAAAAATGATGACATCAACTAAACTTCACCAAATGACATAAAATTGATTCTCAAACTTCACACAAACTAAATGACAAACATGGACAAAAAAAACTAATCTCATTCGAATGATTTAAGCCCGATAAACGTTAAGAATTCAAAACAAATCAGTCAACTCTATGTGTTTTTCTACACATACTTCTCTGTTATTGGATGTAAGACCANCTGTTTGTAAACTGGGAAACAAACGACAAAAAAATGATGACATCAACTAAACTTCACCAAATGACATAAAATGGATTCTCAAACTTCACACAAACTAAATGACAAACATGGACAAAAAAAACTAATCTCCTTCGAATGATTTAAGCCCGACAAACGTTAAGAATTCAAAACAAATCAGTCAACTCTATGTGTTTTTCTACACATACTTCTCTGTTATTGGATGTAAGACCTTCCCGACATTGGCTTTCCTTTAGCTTTTTTTATGAGATAGGATATAAGTCTCCTAGCATTCATTCCCAAGACAGAAATATTGACATCTTTGTAAAGTAGTATAAGACCTTTTTAAATGGATTATGACATCTACTTATCACTAATTATTGAAAATAAAGACCTTCCTGATAAGGAGCTTTGGTTTTCCAGTAGTTATTCCTTTGAGATAGGATGTAAGTCGTATAACAGTCCTTCTCAAAATTGACAGACATTGACATTTAACATCTCTAGGCTGTAGTATAAGCCCTCCTTAAATTGATTATGACATTTATTTATCCCTAACTGTTGGAAATAAAGACCTTCCTGAAAAGGAGCTTTGGTTTTCCATTAGTAATTCCTTTGAGATAGGATGTAAGTTGTATAGCATTCCTTCTCAAAAAATTGACACACATTGACATTTGGCATCTCTAGGTTGTAGTATAAGACCTCCTTAAATAGATTATGACATATACTTATCCCTAACTATTGGAAATAAAGACTTTCCTGATAAGGAGCTTTGGCTTTCCAGTAGTTATTCCTTTGAGATAGGATGTAAGTCGTATGGCATCCCTCTCAAAACTGACAGACATTGACATTTAAAATCTCTAGGTTGTAGTATAAGACCTCCTTAAATGGATTATGGCATCTACTTATCCCTAATTTATGGAAATAAAGACCTTCCTGATAAGAAGCTTTGGTTTTCCAGTAGTTATTCCTTTAAGATAGGATGTAAGTCGTATAACATTCCTTCTCAAAACTGACAGGCATTTACATTTGACATCTTTAGGTAGTTGTATAAGACCTCCTTATGGCATCTACTCCCCTAACTATTGGAAATAAAGACCTACCTGATAGGGATGTTGGCTTACCAGTACTTATTCCTTTGAGATAAGATATAAGTGGTATATCATTCCTTCTCCAAATTGACATATCGACATCTGACATTTCTGAGAGATGGTATGGTATCCATTCTCTCCTTAGCTATAGAAAACATGATATTCCTTTAGCTCTTTCTTTGAGATAGGATATAAGTCATATATCATTCCTTCTTAAAATTGACATATCGACATCTGACATCTCTGAGAGATGGTATGGCATCCATTCTCTCTCTAGCTATAGGAAATATGATTTTCTTTTAGCTCTTTCTTTGAGATAGGATATAAGTCATATAACATTCCTTCTCAAAATCGACATATCGACATCTGACATTTTTGAGAGATGGTATGCTATCCATTCTCTCCCTAGTTATAAGGAAACATGATATTCCTTTAGCTCTTTCTTTGAGATAGGATATAAGTCTTATAGCATTCCTTCTCAAAATCGACAGATCGACATTTGACATTTACGAGAGGTTATGGTATCCATTCTCTCTCTAGCTATAGGAAACATGATATTCCTGTAGCTCTTTCTTAGAGATAGGATATATGTCGTATAGCTTTCCTTCTCAAAATTTACATATAGACATCTGACATTTCTGAGGGATGGCATGGTATCCATTCTCTCCCTAGCTATAGGAAACATGGTATTCCTTTAGCACTCTCTTTGAGAAAGGATATAAGTCGTGTATCATTCCTTCTAAAGAAAATCCACATACTGACATTTGACACTTTTATGAAATGGTATAAGACCTCCTTAAAAGGAATAAGACATCCATCTTTTGACATAAACCTATCCTGACATAGGATAATGGTCGTATCACTCCTTTATACAATGCTCATAAAGACAATATGAAATCCCATTTAATGGGATATGACATAATCGACAATTGACCGTTTCGGTCAACACCAATATGTGTGGCATACTTGTTCAGTATCCCACACATATTGGGGCCCATTTGTTGACCTCACTTTTAGTGAAGGGCTTAAAATAACATCCATAGACCAAACTCAACTTGAGGAATCTTGTGATTTGAGATTCTCAGACATATTTAAAAGACCTAAAATGATCATTGTGATCACTAAGATAAAAGGTTCTACCAACATTAACTTATTTGGACATACCTAGGGTTATTAAAACCCTGAAAATTAAAATAACCCTCAAAGCACTCCTTTTGGAGCTTAACAATGACAATACCCTAAATGATCACATCAATGGTGACAAACCCTAATCTGGTCAAATTTTGACTTAATGGTCACTATAATGATCATAAAGTCAACATTGACACTTAATTACCTCAGTTGGTCAATTTTGACCCAAATAGTCAATTTTGGTCAAACTGGTCAACTTTGGTTAATTTAGACTAATGAATCAGTTCAAACCCTAAAAATTGTCAAATTGGATTATTTTAGCATTTTAAAACACTAAAATGATCAAATTGGACCATTTGGTCAACTACAGACACCATTGACCAACTATTGGTCAAAATGACTAAGGTGAACCTCCATGGTCACCGCTTTGCCCATTTGATCATTCATAGACCCAAATGACCACCATATGGTCAAGACAACACCATATGGTCAATTTGACCATTTTGGTCAACTTTGGTCAACCTTGGTCAACCCTGGTCAAACTAAAGTCATACCCTAAACCCACTCATGACTAAACTAACCATGACATGGTCAAGTGAGTCATCATAGTCAATCCTGGACCTACATTTGTCATTTATGGTCAAAACTGGTCAACCCTAGTCAACCATTGTCAACTTGGTCAAAATGGTCAATACATGACTTAATGACCAACACATAGACCCCATGACTAATCTAGCCATGATATGGTTAGAAAAGTTATATTGGTCAACTCTACACCTAAACGGGTCAACTATGGTCAACCTAGTCAACTCTGGTAACCATAGTCAACCTGGTCAACTTTTGTCAAATTTGGTCGAACTCACAATTTTGATCAAAATTTGATATTTTCATCAAAATATTTTATTCTCTTAATTAATTATTTATTTATTTAATTAAGTGAGAGTAAAATTAAAGACAATTAAACATAGGGTTTAAAAAAAATTATGGTTTAAGCTCATGACAAGACAAATCCATGGTAACCTTAAAACCATATTTTAAATTTAAATCCTAAATTTGACTTATGAGGGATCATTAATGGGTCACCCAAAACCCATAAAACCTCTTATAACAGCTCACGACCCATGAAAAAAATTTTATGAGCCACCATGGTTAGCCTAGGTTAAGCTCATGATGACATTATTATGAAGGGGTAAAGAGGTGTCATCTCGTTACAAATTTCTTAAGGAATGGCTTGGCTGAGCCATCATGCACCTCAACCATCCTCTAATGAAGAAAGAATATCTTTAAACTCCATCTCATCCATAATTAAAGCCATCATGAACATGATAACCATGACATTAAAAAAATGGAAAGAAAGGGGGATATGTGTCACCCCATCCTCACATACATTGAATGACCAGTAGGATTCATATGGTGAAGGCTAATTTAAGCCAATTAAGTTGCCTTATCTGCCACCCAAATTGTCCAATGAAAGATGTCCAAAATATGAGCTCAAATAGAAATTTAAATGAAGGTTTATGGGGATAAGGCATTGAATCTTATCTCCCTAATTATTTTTGGTCTGGAAACTTATCCACAAGCCAGAAACAACCTCCTTTTACTTCCCCAAATGGAATTGAGCTCTATAGCCACCATTAATGGCTATAAAAGGAGCTTGATATGAGCTTCCATAAAAGGAGGAGAGCCATATATTGCCTAATTCCTTAAACACCCTTGAGAGAAATTCTTGCTAGTGTTTTAAGGAGTTGAATCCCCATTAATTCAACCTCTAGCCTCCACTGGTTTCTTCCAATTTCTTTGCCCAAAAATAGGTCAATTTTTGGGTTTGACATAAACCCCCTCAAAACTTTAAATTAACTCCTCCAAATCAATCTCTGACCTAAAAGAAGAAGATTCCAATCAAAATTAGATCTTCTTATATAATCAAACTCATCTCGAGCCCAAACCGTGGCACCTTCTAATCGAACTTTTATATAGACCAAATTCCGTCTCAAATTGAGTTGGGGCAAAGCTTACTGAGCTCAAGGCAAAGCTATAGAACCAAAACAATCAAAGTTTCATCAACTCAGGCCAAGGTATGGTTTTTTGGACTCAATTCGCGATCTGGTATGACACATTGTGAAACAAACTATTTCACAACCCATACACCACCGTATGGATGGATTCTCCAGCTTGAGATGAAGTTATAGGAACAAATTTCACTCGATTTCTTTAAGAATTGAGTGAACTATTGTCCCTAAAAAATAGACAGTCCACGTGAAAGGGTAGAGGAAGAAGACGCATGGATGCCGTCCTTTTTTTATTTTAAAAATGGATGGCTCTTATTCGGTTAGACGGCTTCTAATATTCCCAGAATGACGGAAAGCCATGGGCAACTTGAGCTGANGGAGGTGGCCAGAGGGCTCAGGGACCTCAGAGGAATATGTCACAGCAATTAAATGGGTTGGGGCTTTGTTTTTGCAAAAAAATCTTATGCTTAAGCAATTTTGGAAACCAAATCAGTTAATTTAGGGGACCTTTGGTCCATAGATTAGATTANGGAGGTGGCCAGAGGGCTCAGGGACCTCAGAGGAATATGTCACAGCAATTAAATGGGTTGGGGCTTTGTTTTGGCAAAAAAATCTTATGCTTAAGCAATTTTGGAAACCAAATCAATTAATTTAGGGGACCTTTGGTCCATGGATTAGATTTGGTGGTTTTATGAAGTTTAGACTGGTCACTAGGGTCCAACTAATGGCTGTGGAGTTATTAATTTAGTGGCTTTGGGGTGGTTAGGCTAACTTTAGTGCATAGGTCTAATGTGGGTTCAAATGACCAAAACTTGGGTTTTGACTAGGCAATCTTGAGCCCAATTGATTGATTAAAATTGTGTAGATGATTTTAATGAAGATTTTTGGTGAAGGATTGAAATGATTTTGAGTTCAATTGGAGGGTCAATTTGGAGGATTTTTGAAATTTGGTCAATTTGGGCTTGTTGGGTTAAATTTGGGGGTCTAGGTTGGGATAAGCTTAGAATTTGGCTCAATTTAATGGTCCAAATGATCAAGCGAGATGTTATAAATTTTTTTCATGAAGTAATGGAATAGAAATTTTGTGTGTAAGGCAATCAATCTGGTGGAATTTTGAANATTTTGAGTTCAATTGGAGGGTCAATTTGGAGGATTTTTGAAATTTGGTCAATTTGGGCTTGTTGGGTTAAACTTGGGTCTAGGTTGGGATGAGCTTAGAATTTGGCTCAATTTAATGGTCCAAATGATCAAGGGAGATGTTATAAATATTTTTCATGAAGTAATGGAATAGAAATTTTGTGTGTAAGGCAATCAATTTGGTGGAATTTTGAAACATAGCCAATTTGGGGCAAATTTGAGGATTTTTGTATTTGGGTTGAAATTAAATGAAATTGAGGCTTCACCAAGGCCAATTGAAGATCCAATTTGATGTTTAGGAATGTTATGAAGAGTTTAAGATTCACTTTGAGGCCAAATGAGTAGGCTATAGGTTAAATTTGGTGAGATTAGGTCATGTGGCCAAAATTGGGGGTTTGATTTAGATCAAAATTGGGCTCAAATCATGGGCCAATTGGGCTTAGATTTGATTTACATTGGTCATATGAATAGTGAATTTGAGTTTAAGAATAAAATTATGAGAAATTGGGACCAAATTGATGGGAATTTGAGGTAAATTTGGGAAAATTGAGCCTTTAAAGGCAAATTTTAGGGGTTTTGGTCAAAATGGTCAAAATGGCCAAATTGGGTCATGTGGTAGTCGAGAAAAGTGAAATTGGGAATTTTTGGAATATTTTGAGAACATTTGGGATTTTTTGGAATTTTTTTGAATTTTAAAATAAGGAGGGGCATTTTGGTAATTTGGCAATTTTTGGTGATTTTGGGTAACTTANTGGGTCATGTGGTAGTCGAGAAAAGTGAAATTGGGAATTTTTGGAATATTTTGAGAACATTTGGGATTTTTTTGAATTTTTTTGAATTTTGAAATAAGGAGGGGCATTTTGGTAATTTGGCAATTTTTGGTGATTTTGGGTAACTTGGATGTTTTCAAAAGGTTTAAAATGATTTTTGAACAAATTTGGGTATTTTGGGTAAATTTGGGAACTTTGGCCAAGTTTAGGGTCGGAAGGGTATCAAGGTAATTTGGGGGAGTTTATGGGCAAAAGGCTAAGTTGGGTATTTTTGGTAAAATTGTGGGTTGAACACCACCAATAAGCTGTAGACCAATGGAAATCCCATTTGGGTCCTCTATGTACTGGACATAGCTAAACCCTAACCTAGGGCTAGTGGGTTTAGGGGACCATTTACATGAGTATCCCAAAAGTATCAAGGGATCAAAGTCAAGAAATTTTGGTTTGTGCTTGTGAGTGGTTGTAAGTGAGGTAAATGCTAGTGAGTGCCTTAGCTCTATACTAACACCCAGGGCAAACCCTAAGTTCCAGCAGTCCTATGGGAACTCTCCTTGAGCTACCTCATAGTGATCTCACCTACTAAGTGCTAGAGGTTAGGACCAATAGGTAGAGCTTCAAGTTGAGTAAGGAATGGTTTAGAGTTTTTAATGGTGAGGGTTCCTTTTCTAGTTTTCTAAGAATAGTCAATAGAAAAGTCCTATGGCTAGACCTTAGGTTACTAAAGAGGAAGACTAGACCTCAACCAAAAGTGAGGTCAACAAGCTTACAATTAATTTTCCATTTTCGGAAGCCTTATAACAAATGCCAAGCTATGTGAAACTTATGAAGGATATTCTCAACAGGAAAAGAAGTATGAAGATAACAAGACTGTTGCACTTAGTGAAGAGTGCGGTGCTATAATTTATAAAAAGCGTCTTGAAAAGCTTAAAGATCCTGATAGCTTTACAATTTCATATGCAATAGGAGACAGATTTTATGGGAATGCTTTTGTGATTTAGGTGCAAGCATTAACCTTATACTATTATCAATATTTAAAAATTGGGATTAGAAGAAATATCCTCTACCACTATAAATCTGTTGTTAGCAGACCGTTCAATAATGTATCCTAAAGAAGTTATAGAAGATGTCTTAGTAAAAGTGAATCAATTTATCTTTCCTATTGATTTCCTTATGCTATATATAGAGAAAGATAAGGAGATACCTATCATTTTGAGGAGACCTTTCCTAGCAACAAGAAGAGCAATGATAAATGTGAATAAAGGAGAATTAACTATGCACATCAATGATCAGATAGTTACATTTTATATTTCCAAATTAATGAAATATCCTGCAAATGGTGAAGATGATGAATGTTGTAGAATGGATGTGATAAGATAGCTAAGTGAATGTCATTTCAAAATAACATATGAAAAGAAATCTGAAATGAAAAATTTGGAACACGTGCAAGAAGAGGAATTAGATAAATATAAAGAATTTTACAAGGAAGATTCAAATTATGTTTGAGAAAATTTTGAAGTTCTGG
>JXCR01032377.1:9038-28736 GCA_002079205.1 Phalaenopsis hybrid cultivar | reverse complement strand
ATATATATATATATATATATATATATATAAATTATTATTACAGCTTCTTCTGGAAGAAAAGAGATGGACGGCAGTATGCAAGAACACCTTATCTAGACAAATGGAAAAAAATCTACGAGTGAGCTTGAATATAATTTTAAAATATTTATGCATTAAAGTTATCTATGGAAATTGTAGGCAAAGGACAAAAAGAAAATTGCAGGTGAGCGTAAGGGCGACAAGTGTGGAAGAATCATTTGATCATAGTTGTTACATTATTTTTTTAGTAAAATATACATATTTAACACATTATTTTTATGTATTTACATATTTGTTAGTTATGACTCATATACCATAAATGAGACAGATGTTGGAGCGAAATCCACGAGCGGAGTGGAGCGGAAGGATCTATTCAATTGGGGGAGTTTTATTANGATCATAGTTGTTACATTATTTTTTTAGTAAAATATACATATTTAACACATTATTTTTATGTATTTACATATCTGTTAGTTATGACTCATATATCATAAATGGGACAGATGTTGGAGCGGAATCCACGAGCGGAGTGAAGCGGAAGGATCTATTCAATTGGGAGAGTTTCATTCTGTGGGTTGGGGGTGCGGGGGCGGTACAGGGTAATTTAAGTAATTACATATTGTACTATAAGGTTATATATATGTCTTGTTTGTAACCCTAGGTGAGTCTCTGAGACTCCGAGATTTTGAATCTTGTATGTTGAATATTAAAAAGGAAGTCGCCGCTCTGCTCACGAGGATATATGCAACTTTGCTGAATCTCGTAAATCTCTGTTGTGTTCTTCTAGATCTCTTTATGTTCTTCTGGATTTTCTTTNTTGTAACCCTAGGTGAGTCTCTGAGACTCCGAGATTTTGAATCTTGTATGTTGAATATTAAAAAGGAAGTCGTCGCTCTGCTCACGAGGATATATGCAACTTTGCCGAATCTCGTAAATCCCTGTGTGTTCTTCTAGACCTCTTTGTGTTCTTCTGGATTTTCTTCGCCCTAATTTCTCAACAATATCTAACATCCAAATTTTAATATTTTAACTCATGACATCTCTAAGGTCACTCACCCTTGGAAGTCGTCTGTCGTCCACCGCTTGCTGACTTGGCAATCATCTCCTTGTTGCAAGAGAAAGAGGTTCAACATTCCAAGATGTTCTACCCACAACTTTGGGAAGCTGATGAAGAGATTTTCGGAGACAAAAACAATGTGCTTCTCCCACGCCTCGGTCTAAAACCAAACTCTCTCTTTGCATATTCTAAGGACGTCGTCCTCATTGCTTACGGATAGGGGTGCGAGTGGGTTAAGGCTAAACATGAGCCGGCTCGAGCTCGGTTTGATACGTGGCTTGTGAACTTAGTTCGATGAGCTAACAAGCCAACCCCGACTCGACTTTCTTTTAAGAAAAAATTAACATAAAATATACTCAAAATATATTAAATTTCAAAATTTTAAATTTTAGTTATTAAAAGTATTAAGAAAAAAATATTTTTTTATTGTATAATAATTGATTTCTTCCTATTTATCTCATAATTCTTGACTATATTTGTCAACTTATAATAAAANAAAATTTTAAATTTTAGTTATTAAAAGTATTAAGAAAAAAATATTTTTTTATTGTATAATAATTGATTTCTTACTATTTATCTCATAATTCTTGACTATATTTGTCAACTTATAATAAAGTTATCTTAAATTAATATAATTTTATCTCTTTTATATTAAACAAGTCGGCTCGCGAGCTAGCTCAAACTCGTAGAAATAAGCTCAAGTTGGTGCTCAAGCTCAAGTCAAAGGCGGCTTGAACTCGGCTCGACTCATTTATACCCCTACTTACGGATGAAAAACTGAAGTTGAATGACTGCCGAAAGAAAATATTTCATGAGGATGAATGTGCGGACGACGNACAAGTCGGCTCGCGAGCTAGCTCAAACTCGTAGAAATAAGCTCAAGTTGGTGCTCAAGCTCAAGTCAAAGGTGGCTTGAACTCGGCTCGACTCATTTATACCCCTACTTACGGATGGAAAAATGAAGTTGAATGACTGCCGAAAGAAAATATTTCATGAGGATGAATGTGCGTACGACAGTGTGGATCCCATTACACCGTTAAATACACAACAAGATGTGACCCAGTATGTTCAGTTAAGTCGAGGTATTCTTACATAATAATTTTTTTTAATTAATGTTTCTGTTTTCATCACATTAATATATATATATATGTATGAGTGAGATTTTTTTTCTTAATTTTTTTCAAAATCTTTTTGAAGTAAATAATTAAAATAGTAAGTTGTACAGGAGATCTAAAATAAATGAGATATTTTATTTTTGGTGAATTTGATCATGACCTAAATAAAATAAAATAAAATTACAACATGAAAAACCTTTTGACAAATCTATCAAGCNGTATGAGTGAGATTTTTTTTCTTAATTTTTTTCAAAATCTTTTTGAAGTAAATAATTAAAATAGTAAGTTGTGCAGGAGATCTAAAATAAATGAGATATTTTATTTTTTGTGAATTTGATCATGACCTAAATAAAATAAAATAAAATTACAACATAAAAACCTTTTGACAAATCTATCAAGGCCCTGGAAGAGAGAGAGGCCTCAAGGAGGGAGAGAGAGGAATCCCTAAGGAGAAGTGAGGGTCTCCATTTTCTCTTTCTTTATTCCTTTCATACATGCGAGACAATTAATTATAAAATAATGACTGTATTGTTTCCAGCAAGCTTCTTTTGACATCCTTGATAAGATGGTTTTAATGTAGACAAGATCTACACTCGGTGTGTAAGCATATATCAGTGATGTGATAGGCGTGTATTAGGCATGGGTAAGAAGCTTGGCCCGAAAGTCAGATGATCCATTAAACGTTGAACAAACATACACTTCTTGATTTGAGCATCCTTTATCTACCTCAGTTGATGGATTTTATTCAACCACTTTGGCTAGCTGGTTCAGTTTAACCACTTCAACATGTGGGCTTAAGTCAGCTACTTCGACCGGTATGCTCGGTTCAGCCACTTTGCCTAATGAATCCATTTTTTTGTGAATAAATAGATAAAATAATTCAAAAATCACATCGATGTGGTAATTGTGTATATAATTATAGACAAACTATATGAGTGAAATGTACATTTCTCAGTGTAAATCAAACACATAAATTCTAAGCAAATCTTCTAATATTTAGATCTTTCTCTCCAATTTATTATTTATTTTGGATAATGTTAAATTGAATGTTAGTTGTGTGCTCAAAGCTTTTCGTACGCCTCTCCAGTCTAGTTGTAAATCTACTATCTCAGTCCGAAACAATTGACTTCAACACTTCATGCAACTACATAATTTCATCTACATAAATGTTAGCCAATTTATCCATTTAACCCATATGTCTAATTGGCAAGAATTGTGCAAATCTTGACAAACGAATAATAATTACCCACATAACATCATGATATTGTTTTGATCTTGACAACCCAATTATAAATACATAACAATGTCTTTATATTTCTATTATTGTGTAGGCAACAATTGTAATTATCCACTAGGTTTTATATGTTTAAGCTTAATCATCTGACAAGTATGACATCTTACCATAAACTTTGCAATACCGTGCTTCAAACTTGGCCACCAAAATAATCTATAAATTTCGATATATCTTAGTTATTTTTGGATGTATTGTTTATCCTGAATAATATTATTCATAATTTTTTTTCCGTAACTACTAAAATCGTATAAGAGAATGGAGACCCTCACATTCCCTCAAGGATATCTCTCTCCAAGTTGCCCTTAAACAATGGGAGCAGTTGTCAACCTTCATGGCGATCAGAAAAAGACAAAACATGAAGCGAATGATGATTCTTGACTAAACTTTCCATATGCCTTAATCCACATAAACACTATGGATTTCGAGGTTATTCGTGTCGCACAATGAAAATTCTCACACTATCGTTTAAGCTTTCATATGATTGTATGCCATGCAATATAAGTCATAACTTTTTTTTTTGATCTCAAGGCCGTTCATTCAGTACAAAGTAAATCTTCCTATTTTCTCAGGCTATTTGCATGACTATATATAATGCAAATATAAGCCCTAAAATTTTAAATAAATTGCTGAAGTAGAACATTAAATAACATCACTCTCAAGCCAAATCAAATGCCAGTTTGGGAAGTAGGTCTTTTCAGTATCTGTGACATCCACTTCCTTTCGCTGCTTTGGATTTCATAAATAAATGTTTCACATTGAGCATTTTACTCTTGATTTTCCTATGATCTATCGTGAATATTAAACTTTGAATTTCTTGAAGACAAACTCATAGTATTAATCGAGAGTAATCTTAAGTGATTTCAGTCGCTTAAGATGTAACTAACTATAGGGGCTTACGTGTATAGAAGAATTAGTACGCTCAGATAATCTGTACCCAGTCTAGTCTTCGAGGAATACAAAGGAACATTTAATTGAGCCTATTATCGAGTAATGTTCTAATCTTTTGAGATGAAGTATTACTTCTTATATTGTGCTCGATTATTCAAATCATTATATATGTGGGACTTAATTGATCTCATTTATTTTTGCAAATTAAAAAAAAATATTTTAAAAATTAAATTACTTTTTGAAATTATTAAATCTTATAAATTAAAATAAAACCAATAGAGCCAAACCTGAACTAGCTCATTCAAAGCTTTATTTATAACGATTTAAGACAATATATGAGTCCCCAAGATACACTATGCATGCTTTTTCAGATCCATCAACTCCTGCATCAAATTCTGGATCTCCTCCAACGACGACCCCCCTTGTCCACATCTCTCTTGGCCATTTCCGCAAGCATTTTTGCCCTCATCCTCCTCTCCTCAGCCTTCTCCTCTTTCCCCATCACCTCCCTAACCGTTGCCTCAATGGCATCAGCCTTCACCACCGACCTCGCTTTAGCATCAAAAGTGTACACCTTCGAGCCCAACGCCACCCCAACCTTCACAAACTCCACCAAAAACTTCTCATTATAGAATTGATCTGCATTCAACAGCTATGTCACCATGGGTAACCCCGCACTAATCCCCTCTAACGTCGAATTCCACCCACAATGAGTCACAAATCCCCCAACTGCAGCATGATTCAGTATCAGCACTGATGGTTTTCAAAGCCAAACTTTAAACGCCAACAAAAATGGAGGAATTTTTTAGTACTTCACACACACTCCATTTTCTTGATTTTTTTTAATATATAAGCAAATACAAATAACTACACATCACATTTTTTTGAAAATAAAAACTAACTAACCACTTAACGGTTTTCCTAACCGCCTAACTACAAAACGGTTTTCATAACCGCCTAATCCACATGAAAAATGTACAAAAATAACATAAGCAATTTCTAGAGACAACTAGATTAACTCAACAATCTCCTCCCTAAGCTTGTTGTCCTTTACTGATGATTCGCACACCAATTTTTTCTCTCAT
This sequence comes from Phalaenopsis hybrid cultivar, assembly GCA_002079205.1. Lineage (NCBI taxonomy): Eukaryota > Viridiplantae > Streptophyta > Magnoliopsida > Asparagales > Orchidaceae > Phalaenopsis > Phalaenopsis hybrid cultivar. Next base: position 23,279 of record JXCR01032377.1, on the reverse strand, counting down.
CTCCAAGAACTTCAATCTTGCAAATGACTTTGTCAGAATATCAGCACGCTAATCCTCTGTGCAAACATGTTAAATTTCAATCATTCTAGATTCAACACAATCTTTAATGTAGTGGAATCAGGTATTGATATGTTTGCTCCTCTCATGGTAAACTGAATTCTTGCTTAGTGCAATTGCGGACTCATTATCAATCTTCAGAATTACTTTCTTAACTTCAGTTTTTAACAAATTTGCCAATAGTCGTCCCAGCCACACTCCTTGACACACTATTTCACATGCAGCAATGTACTCTGCTTCACAAGAAGATAACACAACCACTTTCTATTTTTGTGAACACCAACTAATAGGACTTGACCCAAGGAAAAATATTAAACCTGAGCTACTTTTCCTATCATTAGTATCACCAGCTAGATCACTATCTGAGTAACCTATCAGTTCCAAGCTTCCTTTCTTTTTCGCATAAACACAACCAAGGTTTAAAGTTCCTTTCACATACCGTAATATGTGCTTCACTGCGGCCATGTGCTATGTTGTAGGCCCCATGTATCTACTCACCATGCTAACAGAGAATGCCAAATCTGGGCACGTGTGCAGTAGATGTCTTAAACTGCCAACAATACTTCGGTACAAAGTTGTTTCTATAGGTGGACTTGTGCTTTCCTTACTCAGTTTTAGATGAAGTTCCATCGCAATTTGTGAAGGGTTGCAATCTTTCATGCCGCATTTGTATAAAATCTTTCTTGCATATGCCGACTGATTAAGTGTAATCTTTTGAGAATTTTGACATACTTCAATTCCCAAATAGTAGCTTAGTAACCCAAGGTCACCCATGCTAAACAATTTCTTCATCTGTGATTTGAACTTGTCTATGTCTTGAATACACTCTCCAGTGATGATTAAATCATCCACGTAGACTCCAACAATTAAAAACCTTTTACCCTGATTTCTCATGTACACAACATGCTCTAAAGAACACCTCTCAAAACTGAGTGTCCTCAATGATTTTTCCAGTTTTGAGTTCTAGGCTCTAGCTGCTTGTCGCAAACCGTATGATGCTTTGTGCAGTTTTAACACCTTGTGCTCTTCTCCCTTTATTTCAAATCCCGGCGGTTGAGTGACATACACTTCCTCTTCCAAATCTCTATTGAGGAAGGCTAACTTTACATCCATATAATGAACCTCCCATCCTTCATGTGTCGCAATAGAGAGTAACAAATGTACTATCTCTAGCCGAGCAATAGGGGCAAAAATTTCATCAAAGTCTATGCCTTATCGTTGAACGTACCCCTTTGCCACTAATCTCGCCTTATGCTTCACAATTCAGAATACACTAATCTCGCAACTAATCTCGCCTTGTCCTTCTTTAGCTTGTAAACCCATTTTAGACCTATAGGTTTGTGGCCTTCGGGTAATGGGAGGAGCTTCCAAGTTTCATTCCTTCGAATGGAAGAAATTTCCCCTCCATTGCTTTTATCCACATCGGGTTTGCCTTAGCTTCTTCTCGAGTTTATGGCTCCTCTTCTCCTATCAAACACAATCTAGAATACTCTAGTTCTATTGGGAAGGTTTCATCGTAAAGACTTTTGATGTCACGCTTTCCCCGTGGTCCTTCTAATGCACTCTCATCAGATGTTCTAGGCTGCACTACATCTCTCGAGGTCGAACCATCAAGAGCATCAAAAGTTGTATCTGGAGTGTGTGGTGTCAATGAATCAGGATCTGAAACAGATGTTTTGGATCTCATGTTCATCACTGGTGAAGCATGCTGGTATTGGTTATCAGTTTGTTCCCGTGTTGGCTGTGGAAAATCCATACCATAATTTTTTATATCAATACCAGAACCATTGAACATCTCTTTATCTTCCTGATTTGTCGCATTAGATGTGTCTGCTATGGTAAAATAATGTGTTGTAAGAGTTTTCCCTGCTTATCCTGTACCTGTTACTGGAGATTTACTTCACTTCCACTTCTTCTTCTCCTCGAACACTGCATCTCGTCTTGTCTCTAGATCAAACATTCGATAGCCTTTCGTGTTCATATCATAACCAATGAACACAATTTGCTTGCTACGATCATCCAACTTTGGCAGATGCAGTGTCTACTTTTACATGTGCAAGACAACCAAAAATACAAAAATGATCGACACTTGGCTTGCGGTCATAATATGCTTCATAGGGAGTTTTACCGACGATGCTTCTTGTTGGTGTTCTATTTAAGATATATACGGCAGTTGATACCACTTCTCCCCAAAATTCGCCCGGTACTTCCATACTTTTCAACAATCTCCTTGTCATGCCGATCACCGTCTCATTTCATCGTTCAACAACTTCGTTCTGCTGAGGAGAATAAGGCGTCAAGAGATAACGCTTAATTCCCAACAACTCACAGTAAGCNTTAGACTTAATTAACCCATTAAAATTTATATAAATTAGGTTTAATACAAAATCAAATCTTAATTAGGTTTAAAGTCATTATTAGACTTAATTAACCCATTAAACTTTAATTAAATTAGGTTTAATACAAAATCAAACTTAAATTAGGTCTAAACCTTCTTAGACCTAATTAAACCCTAGTTAAACCTTAACTACATTAGGTTTAACTTAACAAACCCTAATTAGGCCTAAACCACATTTAGACCTAATTAAACCCTAGTTAAACCTTAACTACATTACGTTTAACTCAATAAATCTTAATTAGGTCTATCCCTTATTAGACCTAATTAATCTTTTAAACCTTACCCAAATTAGATTTAATTAACCTTAAACCCAATTAGACTTAACCCATATTAAGTTTAATTAATCAATTAAACCTTACCAAAATTAGGTTTAATTAACCTTAAACCAATTTAGATTTAAACCATATTAAGTTTAATTAATCAATTAGAGCTTACCAAAATTAGGTTTAATTAATCTTAAACCTAATTAGACTTAACAAATATTAAGTCTAATTAATAATTTAAACCTTACCAAAATTAATCTTGATTTAGATTAAACCCAATTAGACTTAACCTATATTAAGTTTAATTAATCAATTAAACCTTACCCAAATTAGGTTTAATTAACCATAAACCCAATTAAACTTAACCCATATTAAGTCTAATTAATCAATTAAATCTTATCAAAATTAGGTTTAATTAACAAATTAGACTTAATCCATATTAAGTCTAATTTATCAATTATACCTTAACCAAATTAATTTTAATTAATCTTTAAACCCAATTAGACTTAACCCATTTTAAGTCTAATTAATCAATTAAACCTTACTTAGGTTCAACCCACAATGAACCTAATTTAACCAAAACTTAACTTGAATTTAACCTAACTTGAACTCTAGTTAACCCAAACATTAGGTTTAACCTAACTTGAACCCAAATCAACTTAAAACTTAAGTTCAACCTATATTGCACTTAGGTCAGACCTATAACTTAGGTTCAATCCAACCTGAATCTAAGTCAACCAAACTCCAGGTTCAACATATACTGAACCTAAATCAAACCTTAAACTTAGGTTTAATTTAAATTGAACTTAGGTCAACATAAAATTTAAGTTCGATCAAAATTGAACAAAACTCAACTCAACCCTTAAGTCTTAATTACATTAGACTTAAGTCAATTCAATCCTTAGGTTCTACCTACATTGAACCTAAATACCTTAAGTCCTAACCATTGAACTTAAAACCAATTCAAACCTTGGGTTCTACCTACATTGAACCGAATTACCTTAAGTCCAAACTACATTGGACTTAAAACCAATTCAACTCTTAGGCTCTACCTACATTGAACCTAAATCATCTTAAGTCCTAACTACATTAGACATAAAACCAATTCAATCCTTAGGCTATATCTAAATTGAACCTAAATACCTTAAGTCTTAACAACATTAAACTTAAAACCAATTCAACCCTTAGGTTCTACCTACATTGAGCCTAAATACCTTAAGTCCTAACTACATTGGACATAAAACCAATTCAACTCTTAGGTTCTACCTACATTGAACCTAAATCATCTTAAGTCTTAACTATATTGGACATAAAACCAATTCAATTCTTAGTTTCTATCTACATTGAACCTAAATACCTTAAGTCCTAACTACATTGGACTTAAAACCAATTCAACCCTTAGGTTCTACCTACATTGAACCTAAATACCTTAAGTCCTAACTACATTGGACTTAAAACCAATTCAACTCTTAGGTTCTACCTACATTGAACCTAAATCATCTTAATTCCTAACTATATTAGACTTAAAACCAATTCAATCCTTAGATTATATCTATATTGAACCTAAATACCTTAAGTCCTAACAACATTAGACTTAAAACCAATTCAACCCTTAGGTTCTATCTACATTGAACCTAAATACCGTAAGTCCTAACTACATTTGACTTAAAACCAATTCAACTCTTAGGTTCTACGTACATTGAACCTAAATCATCTTAAGTCCTAACTATATTGGACATAAAACCAATTCAATCCTTAAGTTCTATCTACATTGAACCTAAATACCTTAAGTCCTAACTACATTAGACTTAGAACCAATTCAACCCTTAGGTTCTACCTACATTGAACCTAAATCACCTTTAGTCCTAACTAAATTGGACTTAAAACCAATTCAACCCTTAGGTTCTACCTATATTGAACCTAAATACCTTAAGTACTAACTACATAGGACTTAAAACCAATTCAACTCTAGGTTCTACCCACATTGAATTTGAATCATCTTTAGTTCCGACAATTAAACTCTCTCGGGTATAATTGACATATGACTTAAAACAAATGAAATCATAAAAATCTAAATCACTGACATAAATGACATAAAATTCATCTTAAAAGACATTAAAAAACAACTTAAAAATTTGTGTTTGAATTTATGAAGATTTATTGGACGACGCAATCTATGGTTGCTGACAATAATCTTTCAATCCTGGTTTAAACAACTTTCAAACTAAGTAAATTTGAATACTTCACGACCCCGGGATGACAGAGCCATAAAAATCTTGACCGGGTCATTTAAAAATTATTCAACCATTTAAATGACCTACTAAAATTGTTAAATCTGACAACATGGTTTTATGCTAATCATGTTCTCTTTTGCAGGTTTATTAAAGACATGAAAACAAAATTTTGATCTAGATTTCCTTTGCATGTTATAGGGTGTGCTAACTCTGTTTTGTAGGACGACATTCGAAAGCGGAATTTCAGGACAACAAAACTAGATAAAAGTAGACAAAACAAAATAAAATGACATAAACAAAAATGACATGACATGAAAAAAACATAAACAAAAACAAAATGATAAGACTTGCCAGAAACAAAAACAAACAGAAATAAAATGACATGACATGACATGAACAAAACAAAACCTTTAGGGTAGAATCAGATTCCTTGGAATCTATTACCCCAGGAATAAAAAATGGATGTTTCTTTCCTTAATCTTTTCATTTTAGTAGAACGAGTGTTAACGAGAATCAGGAGTTTTTTTAAGTAAATCTAGAATTGCCTAAGATGTAATTAACTATAGGAGCTTGCTCCTATAGGAAAATTAAGAATTCAGAATATGTGATCAACCTAAAACTCTGGTTATCAGACCATTTATGTGGTTATCCTTATACGAGATTTTGACATTCTAGAGTCTTCTCTGTAAGTTTACCACCTAACATTTCTCTTGTAAATTGGAAAAATAGGGCAATTAGATAGATAAACACAGTGGTGACTCCAACGTCCTTATCGATAATAGACACGACGACATGAGGGCACAAACAAGAATTGGCGTCGACCGTGGATGGCGAGCCTCGATCGTCATCATTTATCTCAAGTCCTCCACCAAACGCTTGAGGTTCCTTTGATTCACTTCTCTTTACAATCACTCAAAATAAAATAAGGATAAAATAAAAGTAAAAGTGGTACCTGAAAATCTCTCCGAACTATCTCCCCAAATGATAATTTTCAAAACTTTCCAATACTTTCTTTTCTAAGTCCTCTCTTCTTTCTTTTATAATTTTTCAAAAGGTGCCTTGGTTTCTTTTTAAAAAAAATGTCTAGATTCATTGTATTTCCCCAAGAGATGCTTCCTTTCGTGATAATTTTTGTCCATGGTGGTTATAACTACTAATTAAGCTAATGGGTGCCTCAAAAACCTCTTCAAAATTCATAGAAACCAAGTTTACTCATCCAATAACTGCCACTAGCGCATAAGTGCAGGGCCTCTGGCGCTTAGGCGTAGCCTTCTCTGTTTAACCGGCGCTTAAGCGCCAGATTTGGCACTTAGGGGCCAAAACTCTTTTGCACATTTTTCACCTTTTGCTCCAAATTTGATCCTTTTCCACTCCTTTAAGCATTTTTCACCCTTTTTACCTATATCTACAAGAAAAACACTAAAATACCTTTCATTAAATCGCAATATCTCAAAAATAGATATAAAAATGTATCTAAAAATACTATATATTTTAGGTGTATCAAAATCCCCCCAACTTAAAATATTACTTGTCCTCAAGTGGCACTTCAATCTTTAAAAACTAAATATGTATGATATGCATATAGTTTCCTTAGGAGTTACTAAAATTTTGATTTAGTAATATAGCAGTCTACTTTAGAAAAAATATTCAATAAATGAGACCAACTTAAAGTTTAGAAATTCTTAATGTTAAGAAAAATGAAAATATGAGTTGATATCTAATTCAAAAATATATTATAGATTTTCCAAATTTAGAATTTAGTTCTTTTATTATCTCCGCTTAAAAATTTTCATTAAAAATATTTTTACTTACTATATTATATATATAAGCTTAAGAGTTTCTTAAGTCTTATACTTTAAAAAGATCAAATGTAGAACCAATTTTTGTTTACACACTAATCCTCAAGCTTCACCTTCCTAATTTTTTTTCTCTTTTTCTTTTTCTTTTTCTTTTTCTTTTCTTTCACTTTTTTCTTTTCTTTTTCTTTTCTTTCTTTTTTTTTCTTTTCTTTTTCTTTTCTGGAAAGGATTACTATATCTGGATAAACCTTTAATGATTTTGAATTCCACTTCTCCTTTCCTAAAGCAAAGTCTTGATATAAATCTTTTACTTATAAATATAATATTAGATTTTAAAATTATTTTAATAAAATAAATTTAAGTATTAAAAATAAAAGTCTAAATTATCTAAAATTTTCAAAAATATAATTTTTCTTATTAAAGATAGTTACTTATATTAATCATTTTCTCATCTAAAAACTTTTTAACTTGAAGTTTTTCTTCATTACTAAAATTTTAACTAAATTTTTTTACTCATTTCTAAAATCAAATTTTACTTCCCTAATATAACTTCATATACAAAATCATTTTTTTTTCAAATCAAATTCTCTTGTAGCACATTTGAGAACAAATAAAATTCCAGTTTTGAAAATATTTTTCATCCCCCAAACTTTAATTTTTATTAGAATAAATAGTATAGCCTCAGATATATATAAGTAAGAATGAAAATTTAAAATAACGCACTAACAAGAATTTTTAAACCCTAATGATACAAGTATAGAACTAAAAACAGANAGGATATAAGTCATATAACATTCCTTCTCAAAATCGACATATCGACATCTGACATTTTTGAGAGATGGTATGGTATCCATTCTCTCCCTAGTTATAAGGAAACATGATATTCCTTTAGCTCTTTCTTTGAGATAGGATATAAGTCTTATAGCATTCCTTCTCAAAATCGACAGATCGACATTTGACATTTCCGAGAGGTTATGGTATCCATTCTCTCTCTAGCTATAGGAAACATGATATTCCTGTAGCTCTTTCTTAGAGATAGGATATATGTCGTATAGCTTTCCTTCTCAAAATTTACATATAGACATCTGACATTTCTGAGGGATGGCATGGTATCCATTCTCTCCCTAGCTATAGGAAACATGGTATTCCTTTAGCACTCTCTTTGAGAAAGGATATAAGTCGTGTATCATTCCTTCTAAAGAAAATCCACATACTGACATTTGACACTTTTATGAAATGGTATAAGACCTCCTTAAAAGGAATAAGACATCCATCTTTTGACATAAACCTATCCTGACATAGGATAATGGTCGTATCACTCCTTTATACAATGCTCATAAAGACAATATGAAATCCCATTTAATGGGATATGACATAATCGACAATTGACCGTTTCGGTCAACGCCAATATGTGTGGCATACTTGTTCAGTATCCCACACATATTGGGGCCTATTTGTTGACCTCACTTTTAGTGAAGGTCTTAAAATAACATCCATAGACCAAACTCAACTTGAGGAATCTTGTGATTTGAGATTCTCAGACATATTTAAAAGACCTAAAATGATCATTGTGATCACTAAGATAAAAGGTTCTACCAACATTAACTTCTTTGGACATACGTAGGGTTATTAAAACCCTGAAAATTAAAATAACCCTCAAAGCACTCCTTTTGGAGCTTAACAATGACAATACCCTAAATGATCAGATCAATGGTGACAAACCCTAATCTGGTCAAATTTTGACTTAATAGTCACTATAATGATCATAAAGTCAACATTGACACTTAATTACCTCAGTTGGTCAATTTTGACCCAAATAGTCAATTTTGGTCAAATTGGTCAACTTTGGTTAATTTAGACTAATGAATTAGTTCAAACCCTAAAAATTGTCAAATTGGATTATTTTAGCATTTTAAAACACTAAAATGATCAAATTGGACCATTTGGTCAACTACAGACACCATTGACCAACTATTGGTCAAAATGACTAAGGTGAACCTCCATGGTCACCGCTTTGCCCATTTGATCATTCATAGACCCAAATGACCACCATATGGTCAAGACAACAGCATATGGTCAATTTGACCATTTTGGTCAACTTTGGTCAACCTTGGTCAACCCTGGTCAAACTGAAGTCATACCCTAAACCCACTCATGACTAAACTAACCATGACATGGTCAAGTGAGTCATCATAGTCAATCCTGGACCTACATTTGTCATTTATGGTCAAAACTGGTCAACCCTAGTCAACCATTGTCAACTTGGTCAAAATGGTCAATACATGACTTAATGACCAACACATAGACCCCATGACTAATCTAGCCATGATATGGTTAGAAAAGTTATATTGGTCAACTCTACACCTAAACGGGTCAACTATGGTCAACCTAGTCAACTCTGGTAACCATAGTCAACCTGGTCAACTTTTGTCAAATTTGGTCGAACTCACAATTTTGATCAAAATTTGATATTTTCATCAAAATATTTTATTCTCTTAATTAATTATTTATTTATTTAATTAAGTGAGAGTAAAATTAAAGACAATTAAACATAGGGTTTAAAAAAAATTATGGTTTAAGCTCATGACAAGACAAATCCATGGTAACCTTAAAACCATATTTTAAATTTAAATCCTAAATTTGACTTATGAGGGATCATTAATGGGTCACCCAAAACCCATAAAACCTCTTATAACAGCTCACGACCCATGAAAAAAATTTTATGAGCCACCATGGTTAGCCTAGGTTAAGCTCATGATGACATTATTATGAAGGGGTAAAGAGGTGTCATCTCGTTACAAATTTCTTAAGGAATGGCTTGGCTGAGCCATCATGCACCTCAACCATCCTCTAATGAAGAAAGAATATCTTTAAACTCCATCTCATCCATAATTAAAGCCATCATGAACATGATAACCATGACATTAAAAAAATGGAAAGAAAGGGGGATATGTGTCACCCCATCCTCACATACATTGAATGACCAGTAGGATTCATATGGTGAAGGCTAATTTAAGCCAATTAAGTTGCCTTATCTGCCACCCAAATTGTCCAATGAAAGATGTCCAAAATATGAGCTCAAATAGAAATTTAAATGAAGGTTTATGGGGATAAGGCATTGAATCTTATCTCCCTAATTATTTTTGGTCTGGAAACTTATCCACAAGCCAGAAACAACCTCCTTTTACTTCCCCAAATGGAATTGAGCTCTATAGCCACCATTAATGGCTATAAAAGGAGCTTGATATGAGCTTCCATAAAAGGAGGAGAGCCATATATTGCCTAATTCCTTAAACACCCTTGAGAGAAATTCTTGCTAGTGTTTTAAGGAGTTGAATCCCCATTAATTCAACCTCTAGCCTCCACTGGTTTCTTCCAATTTCTTTGCCCAAAAATAGGTCAATTTTTGGGTTTGACATAAACCCCCTCAAAACTTTAAATTAACTCCTCCAAATCAATCTCTGACCTAAAAGAAGAAGATTCCAATCAAAATTAGATCTTCTTATATAATCAAACTCATCTCGAGCCCAAACCGTGGCACCTTCTAATCGAACTTTTATATAGACCAAATTCCGTCTCAAATTGAGTTGGGGCAAAGCTTACTGAGCTCAAGGCAAAGCTATAGAACCAAAACAATCAAAGTTTCATCAACTCAGGCCAAGGTATGGTTCTTTGGACTCAATTCGCGCTCTGGTATGACACATTGTGAAACAAACTATTTCACAACCCATACACCACCGTATGGATGGATTCTCCAGCTTGAGATGAAGTTATAGGAACAAATTTCACTCGATTTCTTTAAGAATTGAGTGAACTATTGTCCCTAAAAAATAGACAGTCCACGTGAAAGGGTAGAGGAAGAAGACGCATGGATGCCGTCCTTTTTTTATTTTAAAAATGGATGGCTCTTATTCGGTTGGACGGCTTCTAATATTCCCAGAATGACGGAAAGCCATGGGCAACTTGAGCTGAAACGTTATTCTCATAATCTAGGTTAATCCACCTATAGATATTCTTATAGATTCTAGGGCTTCACTTCTCATATAAAAATAATTTTCTACCCAACTCTATCCTTAGCTTAGGGTTTCTGATCATTCATGACTCTCAAATCTAGTATCCCTAATTTATCCTTTTGCTTTACTTGATCCATTCAAATTCAACGTCAGACCTCTTTCATCAAATCATTCTTATATCTTTTGTCTTTCTTCTAACACGTCATCATCAAACTGTAAGTCCCTCTCCCCTTTTCAATGTAATTCTTCCAATTTGGACCCCCATTTCTATTATGAAAGTATAAGCTCTGACAGATTGACTTGCCACAATAATGAAGAGTTTTCTTTAGGGCTCACAGTTTTAAGGATGTAATTAGTTACAATGGGTTGCCCTTGTAGAGAATGAGACCCCACAATTAAAATAAACCTTATCTTATACATGTACGATAAAAGAACAATCTTAGTTCCACAGATCTGTAAATCCCCAAGACTTTCCCTATCTGAATAATTGAATCCATTCCAAGGTAATGTTTCTATCTCGTGAGATGGTATATTATTCTTAGAATGACATATTTGATCATTTAGATAGAAGTTTTTTGAGAGCTACGACAACCAATGAACCAAAAATAATTCCCCTTAGTAGCAATACTTCTTTGCAAGTTTTGCTATGTGTTCTTTATTAGAAACCGATGAGACAACAGTTGTTTTCAACTCTTATTTTTCTTTCATTATAGCCTCCAACATTTCGATAGATTCATTTTTGTCAACAAAAAAACTATCAAGTTTAACCTTAAGAAGATCCCTATCATCTTGAGCCCTTTTAAGGCCAGCCTCTAGCGAAGCAACTTTATTTTGTGCATCAATCAAAGAATTTTCGGCTTCACCGAGAGCTAACCTTTGGAGGCGAGCCAATTGCATTAACATCAAATGAAATCAAATCGAGTATTGTAAGATTTTTTGACAAATGAACCTCTTTAAAAATTTGTCGTATTTTTCCGACCATATAAATTTCCCCTAAAATGGTGGAATTCCCTCGGTCTCAACAGAATCAAGAACCAATCCCTTAAAGTATCAATCAAGTTGAATCAATTGTTAGTGTCAACCCATCATCTTCCCTCTCCCCCATAATTTGAACTGATTTATGTAGAAATTAGGTTTGATTTGAATTTGTTTATCAATCGATCAGATTATTAAACTTGTCACAGAATGATTGTTCGGTCGAAGATGTAGAACTTAAGTAGTTTCTTTACATCCGCTGTCGTCGGGATGGACTCATCGATTGCGAGGTAGGGCTTGAAGAGTGTTGGAGAATACTTCAGAGCCATCCAAAGTAAAATGATGGTCTCAAGCCCTATTTATAGGTTGGGTACATAATTCTAAATGCTTCGAAAGATAAATGTCACAACAAAAATCATTTCACATTAACTAAAATATTATTTTATTACAAAAAAATAATGATTACAATTTTTGAAGAAAAAAACTTAATAAAAGAGTTTTTTGTCGCTTCAGCCGAAGCTTCCTCTAGAAGACCAACTCTCCACCCTTTCTAATTTAATCTATTTGGTTGAAATCTTGCTGAAATTTGTTCAGAACGGTTGACTCTTGAATGAGCCTTAAAAGCTCGTTCATCAATCAATTCACCGTGAAGTGCATCAACCTTTTTTTTCAACCTCGCAAAGTGAGTCGNCCTTTCTAATTTAATCTATTTGGTTGAAATCTTGCTGAAATTTGTTCAGAACGGTTGACTCTTGAATGAGCCCTAACAGCTCGTTCATCAATCAATTCATCGTGAAGTGCATCAACCTCTTTTTTCAACCTCGCAAAGTGAGTCAGTAGCTCCCCATCAATAGACTATCTAATCCTTGTCACTGAGGGGCCAACTATTTTCCTCATCTCGCGCTCCCTCAAACCGGAGGAAAAATTTTTTGCTCTCCAAATGTCTTGTTGGGAGCTGTTGAAAGGCTATATATCGGTACACACCCTTATTAATTGATTGAATAGATTCAACGATCGAATTTTATGGTACAACTATAGGTGCTGAGGCAGAATCAAAAATGATATTCTTAAATGAATCACCATTAACATGATTCTTCGGTGTAGTCGGCTCATCTGCATTAAGAATACTGTCAATGAATTATTAAACAATGCCAAATTCAGAAAAATTTCCATACCCAAATAACAATTTAATTCAGAGAGGGAAACAGAAAATTCATTTGTTCTTGTGTCGGGAGGTCGCCATATCTATTTTACAGTAGAGCATCGACAACTTTTTCGATGGATAAAATGACACTGATTTTTTCTCAACAATCACACCGATGATTTGCCCAGAAGTCAAGACTTTGTAGCGAGCATCCATTTTTAGGGACCTTTTTGGCATCTAACTGTCAAGATCTTCTTAAGAAGTGACTTGGTCGACCGACTCAGGTTCGGGTGTGGATCTCTTCTTTTTCCTTACAACTTTCTTTTTCTTCTTTTCAATTATTGTAGAGGCAGGAAGCTGAAAACTTCCAAAGCTAAAAGGCAAAAATCGATGTTCTTTATATTAGAACAATCAACCATGATATTTTTTCGAGGAACCAAACAAATGTTGAATGAAAAAAATAAAACACAAGCCTTCATGCCCTATTTATAGAGTTCATTAGGCACGTACTCCAAGGGAGAATTAATTTTTTATTTATCGTGTCATTTATAGCTTACTAATTTTTTTGTCCTTGAAGTGATTGTTGTTATCAAGAAGCTAGAAAAATCAGGGAACTAACATGTATACACAAAAATGTCAGCATGAATCTCAAAGATATCAAGCGGCTATGAATAGTCTCAGACGACCGAAGTTCTGAGCCAAAGAGCGAGATGTGGATTGGCTAAGAAATCGATCGACTACTCAACGAAATCGACCGGCATACCTGTGAAATGACGAAACCCTCACCGAAATCGTTCAGATGCCTTTGATAGATCGACTGATTCCCTCCATAGAAGAATTCTCATATAAGCGATTGATTAAGATGACCAGTCAAAATCGAAGCATTCCACAATCGATAAACATCATAGTTCTTTTGTATTATAGTGTACATTTCATTCAACAAACACGTCAATTCAGTCATTTGAGCAGTTATTAGAACTGTTCCCACTTCTTTCTGCAACGAATTTTTAANGAATTCTCATATAAGCGATTGATTAAGATGACCAGTCAAAATCGAAGCATTCCACAATCGATAAACATCATAATTCTTTTGTATTATAGTGTACATTTCATTCAACAAACTCGTCAATTCAGTCATTTGAGCAGTTATTAGAACTGTTCCCACTTCTTTCTGCAACAATTTTTTAGACTTTTATATGTAGGAGGTCAAGACATAAATGAAGGGGGGAAATTTTCTCTCTGGATTCTGTCTTTTTTTTTTTCTCTTTTCTCCTCTCAGCCTAACTTTTGAGGTGTAGCAACAGAAAGATAAATTATGTGTGTGTACATATATATATATATATATATATATATATATA
>JXCR01032331.1:18952-35153 GCA_002079205.1 Phalaenopsis hybrid cultivar | reverse complement strand
TACAGGTTTTGGATCTATTGGAAGATGGTTGTGAGGTTTTATTAGACACCATCATTTCTCAGAACAGCTAAGAAGTCTTTGGTTGATGAACTTCAAAGCACCCAATGGAATTCTAGGTGAGATTTCCTTGGAAGTTTGGAGACATTTTTTTTTTTATCATTCCCTGTAAAGATCAAAACATTAAGAATCAAACCTCTTATGATTGAAACTTGTGTCATTTTTTTTTTTGTAATTCAACTGTAAAAATGCAAGCTTTAACAAAAATTTCAGGGCTAGAAATGATTCAAATTTGATTAGGATAGTTTTTAGAGGTTTTTACATATCAGCCTCCCAAAATACTTAATATATCATTTTAGCAACTTTTTTCATTACAGTCATCCTCCTAAACCCGCTCCTGTAGGTTTTGGGTGAAGGTTTTAGATGGTTAAAGTGTTGTATTTAAAGTTTGGGGGATTAAAATGTTATATTTAATGTTTTAGATGGTTGGTATGTAACGACTCCTAGTTATATATATATATATATATATATATATATATATATATATATATATATTTATCGATGATGATCTCACCGTCGAACTCTTCAACAAAGCCTGCGGCTTTACTGGAGACTTAGTCATGAACTATATAAAAAGGGGTTGTTACATATCTCCCCTCTATATTTTGTTTTTTTACATTTATACCATCAAATGTTTCATATCACATCCAATATATCACTATTTTAAGCTTTAAAAAATAAAAATATGGCTTTTTTAATGCATAGGTGAAATGATATGTACGTAAAAATTAAATTATAGGTGTTAAATAGGTAAATAGATNTATCGATGATGATCTCACCGTCGAACTCTTCAACAAAGCCTGCGGCTTTACTGCAGACTTAGTCATGAACTATATAAAAAGGGGTTGTTACATATCTCCGCTCTATATTTTGTTTTTTTACATTTATACCATCAAATGTTTCATATCACATCCAAGATATCACTATTTTATGCTTTAAAAAATAAAAATATGGCTTTTTTAATGCATAGGTGAAATGATATGTACGTAAAAATTAAATTATAGGTGTTAAATATGTAAATACATAAGAACTTGGTGGTATGTATGTAAATATTGCAAAAATTTTGAATTATTTTGTAAATCAAATAAAATATAAGATAATGCCCATTTGTGGACGATTGCTCGCGGCTAATCCTAATGATTTCCTTCATTTAAAAGCTTGTTTAAGCTAAAAGATAACNTTTGTGGACGATTGCTCGCGGCTAATCCTAATGATTTCCTTCATTTAAAAGCTTGTTTAAGCTAAAAGATAATTTATTTATTAAAAAATAGATATTTACATACATACCACTTATTTCCTATGTATTTGCATATCTAACACCTAAAACGTAAAATTTTATTTATATATGTCACTTTACTTGTGCATGAAAATACGTATTGCACTTCTTAAAAGTCAAAATAATGATGTTTTTTTAATATGTGATATGAATATTTTAGTGGTATAAATGTAAAAAGTAAAGTTTAGGTGTTAGATATATAAATATATAGAATTAGGAGGCATGCTTGTAAGCGCCCCAAAATTATAATATGGATGAAAAAGGAAGGAGTATTTTGGTAGTTTTGAGTAGGCAATCAACCACTTGCACTACTACATAAATAGTAAATTAGGATCTGTTTGAGGTGGCTGTAAATTTTTAAAAATATAATTGTAAAGCTGTCTTAAATCACACTTTAATAAGCTGTCAAATTTTAAGAAAACAATCCCCCAAATAAAGCTGTGGATGAGATCTGAACCCCAAAGCAACGAGAAAGTTATCCCAAACAGACCGGGCAGCTGTAGCTTATTAAAAAGAAACTGTGAAGCTGCTAAAAAATAATCTGTTGTACAAAAAGTTGCGATGGCTATCACGATATTTTTTTTTAAACACAGATTTCAGCAACTAGCCAGAACCGATGAGAAAACACAGATTTTAGCTGCAATTTTTTAAAAAAACAGACAAAATACAGTTTATCCAACGCATCGCCACTTCACCGTCGCCCCAATAAGACACTTAATAGGTAAAACTTTGGGATGTATAGAAATTAATTTTCTATGTGAAGTTAGAGACTTGTAGTCCACTAAAGCTTAAAATTATATATATATATATATATATATATATATATCTACTTGAATTAAATTAAAAGTAATGGTGATATTTTATTTTTTTAATTAATAAATCTACTTGAGATGAGTTTGACATAAATATGTATTAAATAGTTATGCATTATTAAAAACCTCATATAAAAAATAAATTTTATGAGAATATTTTGACCAATTATTACCCATCAAAGTTTATGAGAAGAGATCAAATAGAAGAGACAAAGTCATAAATATTTCTATATACCCTCTGCCACACTCTTCCAATAATACATCAACACATCAAGAAGGGACATTTACATATTTACCAAACAATTCTTATGTATTTACATATCCAACACCAACATGCATTTAACATTAAATTTAAGAAAAAAATGCCAACATACATACATAGAAATTGGTTGGTATGAATGTAACTTGTAAGTGTCTCTTTAAAAGCCCAAATCTAATCTAACATGAAATGAGACTTCGATCTTCCAATCTTTTATTGTTCAAATAAAATCATGGCTAATTTTGATCTTTTATAAACTTTTCGCCCCATTAAAGTGTCAAAATAGTCATCTATTGTTTACATGAGGCCATTTTATAATCATAGTTTAGAAGTGTCAAAATATTTTCAGACTCTTTAAATTGGGTTTGAAATAGTTTCATGGAAGACCATTAGAGCACAATTTTAGAATAATCATGGACTATTTTGTAATTTTTATAAATTCTGAGACTAAATTTCTCCCATATAAGTAGGNTTTACATATTTACCAAACAATTCTTATGTATTTACATATCCAACACCAACATGCATTTAACATTAAATTTAAAAAAAAAAAGCCATTTGGGCTATATTTTTAAAAGCTAGACATGAAAATGTATAAGAGTTGTGAGATCTGTATGTAAATTTCCTATATACATACATACATACATACATAGAAATTGGTTGGTATGAATGTAACTTGTAAGTGCCCCTTTAAAAGCCCAAATCTAATCTAACATGAAATGAGACTTTGATCTTCCAATCTTTTATTGTTCAAATAAAATCATGGCTAATTTTGATCTTTTATAAACTCTTCGCCCCATTAAAGTGTCAAAATAGTCATCTACTATTTACATGAGGCCATTTTATAATCATAGTTTATAAGTGTCAAAATATTTTCAGACTCTTTAAATTGGGTTTGAAATAGTTTCATGGAAGACCATTAGAGCACAATTTTAAAATAATCATGGACTATTTTGTAATTTTTATAAATTCTGAGACTAGATTTCTCCCATATAAGTAGTCAGTGCACATCAAGAATGTGTTAGCACGAATCCTGAGGAAATCCAAAAATCTAGAAGGAAGGAAATACTGCAAAGGAGAGCTTACCGACAAGAGATCATGAGACATGCTTATCCAATTAGATGAAACATCTAAGCATGAATGAGGTCCAACCAAGCCATTAGAACGATAATATGAAGGATCTGAGGCTGAACCAATCAAACTATAACAAGACATGCAAACACTCAAGCTAATTATCATCGAAAAGCCGAGCGAATGTATCAACCTATCTCTCGATAGATCGAACATGAGGAAAGAATCCAATTATTCTACATCATTAGCCGTCTTACAAACACCCCCAAGATTCCTCATCAAGGACCAAGATTTGATAGTACAATAGAACTCCACAATCATCCCGAAGTACTTCCTTGTCAAGAAAATGAAGCATCTATCAGATTATGATGATTCACATTATGCTCAATATTCTAATCTCATTCTACTGGAAGAAGTTCCTCATTTGGAATCAACTGATCAGCAAACTCTAGCTAACCGACTCAGTCTTGTAGACCTGAAGCTAATCAAGACCAACATATCAGCTGCACCAACTCAGCCTAGCTGACCGAACTAGCCTTAACCGAGCTAATTCATAGGGCAACCAAACAATAAGTTCATACATGTAAAATACCAAAAATAACCTATACAACTTCTATTAAAGTAGGTGCAAAAATATAATATCATATATTGTACATTCTCTCTCTTAAATAGAGATCAATTTACGAAAATATATTATTACACAAGACGTTTTACTATTCATTACTACTTATTTCTTTGTATTCTTTCTTACGCTATAACTCTCGGGGTGTGATTTACAGACAAATTAGGATTCAGGAGTGTGGGGCTATTTTACACATTAGTTAATAATTAAGGGGTTATTTGGCAATTTAATCAACAAAAAAAAATTAGGACTAGTAGCTAATACTTGGATTAGAAGCCAACTAGCCACAATGGGAAACCTTGAGTTAAGTTTACCAAAGCTAAGCAGACTTTCTGGATCCCTGACTTTGGACCAGATCAGAGCAGATTGATTCAAGCTTTATATAGCGACAACATCTCTCTGCTTCTGTGTCTCCCTCTCTTCTCTCTTACCAATTCTTTCGAGCTCTGTCGTACCTCCAACCATGATTGTTTCCGTAAAGTCTTTTTAGAGATCGGAAGGAAGAGTCGGACAGAGGAAGGGGAGTAAACCATTTAGCAGAGAAGATAAAGAAGAAGAAGAAGAGGAAGCTTATTAGCTGTTAAACGATGGGAAATACTTGCAGTTATGCTAATAAAGTTGTCAGCCCAGTAAGCATCGTTTCAGGTATATGAAACTTTCTTAAAGATTTGAATAATCTGTCTCTGTTCTTTCTTGTTCTTATGTTCAGGGAATTATTTGCGGATTTTTTGCTTGATTTTGGAAATTTATTTTCTGCTATTCTGTCTGGGTTTTATATTTCTCCTTCTGAAAAACCTAAAGTTTGGTTTGTTTTTGATGTTTAGCTTGGATTGCTTCATTTATTCAGTAGTTATGATCTTGTGTTGCCGTCTTCTTTTTATTGTATCCAATATTAGGAGTTTAGGGCACTTTGAGTTTACTATTTTCTTAATTAATGTAACTTTGTTCATCCTATTCTTCAGAAATGGGGTTTTAAGCAAATTTTGGTTGTTTGAGTTGGTATTAGGGTTTTTTATCATATTTCTATTCCGCACTAACACATTTCACTCATTTTATGGTTAATTTTTGTGCTTTTACTGTTAGTTTTTGTTCTGATTTAATTGCTACAAATATTTAATGCTTGAAAAACTTTAAGGCGATCGAAGTCAGGTAGACTTCATTTATGTTGCAGTAGTTTAGAGGAGACTGAAAATGATGATAAATGAAATAGTTGTGGCCTGAAGAACAATAATAATTATTATTTTGAGGATGATGAAATGAATTAAAGCTGAAAATTTTGAGATCAGAATATCTTAACTCGAATTTGATTAAAACGAGCTTCATAATAAGTATATTATACTCATCTTAAAATAAATTAATCCTGGTCGAATTTAGATCCTATTATGCGGACTCAAATTGTCTCCTTTTCTTTCAAATTTATGCAAGAGTAAAGTGTTTGCATATAAAATTATATATTTGCATGTGATTCATTTTCTTTATACATCAGATGTAAAGTACATACAACCAAATTTGGTTGTTTTGTAATTTGCATGTTTTTACTTTACAAATCACAAAAAAATTAAGATTCACTGCCTTTCCTTCTCTTTTACTTTACACCTACTTTGTGCTGTTGATCTTTACTAGTTTATTGCATGTTAAATGAATATTGATATCTGTAGTTATTACATGGATTTTATTCTAGAATTTGGAATGAAAGATATAAGCTAGTTAATAAAATTTTAAAATATAATCCTTTTCCAATAACTAATTTAATTTGAAAGCTCAAAATGATACATGCAAAGCTTACCTTTTTAGGAATATTTTACATAAAATACATATACTTTCAAAGTTTGAAATATGGCCTTCTTCGTACAAAAGTATTTTTGAAGAATTCATTCATACCATGTATTATAAGGGTATAATATATAGCTGTTAATTTAGTTATAATTTTTGAACAAAATCTCAGTACCATCAACAACAACTAAAGCAAGTAACAGCACAGCCACTACTGGGAAGGTTTCAACATTTAGCAGCAGCACATTAGAGCCGTCCACATGTGGTTCAGCAAGCACAGATGAAACATTTATGGACGGACAGATTTTGGAGACTCCAAACGTACGAATGTTTACTTTAGCGGAATTGAAGAATGCTACGAAGAATTTTAAAGCGGAGTTTGTTCTCGGAGAAGGAGGATTTGGAAAGGTTTTTAAGGGATGGGTCGATGAGAAGACTCTGGGTCCGGCAAAAAGTGGGGCAAGGATGGTTGTTGCTGTAAAGAAACTCAACCCCGAAAGTATGCAGGGTTTTGAGGAGTGGCAAGTGAGTGACCCTTCGAATCTTCTCAGGGTTTGAAGATAGAAATCATATTTTGAAAAAGGGAAATTGACATATAAACCACACAATTCTTATGCATTTACCTATTTAACTCCTAAAGTTTAATATTTATGTTTATAACACCATGATATGAACAACATATGCATAAAAAGGTGTGTTCAACTTTGAAATAGTTAGTGATTGAGGTATTTTTGATGTGATGTCAAATATTTGACTGTTATGTATGTAAATACAAAACTTTAGATGTTATATATGTAAATATATAAGGATTGTGTGGTATATATGTAAATACCCCTTTGGAAAAATGAAGTTTGAAAAATTATGTCTAATAGTTTTTTTTTCTAGATATAATTCTGAAGCAAATAATTTGTTTCTATGGTTCATAATGCATGTTCAGTATTCCGTTTTTCATGGCTAGTTTCTGACAGCTTTCTTTTCTTTGCAGTCAGAAATTAATTTTATGGGAAGGCTTTCTCATCCTAATCTTGTCAAGTTGTTTGGCTATTGCTTGGAGGAAAGAGATCTGCTCCTTGTTTATGAGTTCATGTCAAAAGGAAGCCTTGAAAACCACCTTTTCAGAAGTAAGTATCAATAATCATCGAATTGTAATATATCTCTATATGACTCGAATGAAAACATTCACATTTACTAGTTCAAGTTTCTACTTGATGATTGGAAAATACTATTATGTACACCAATAATTGTGTGGGTTAAGTGCACCAAGTTTAAAATGGATCACGTTCAGACACTTCTCTCAGCTACCAAACTTGAACCCTAGAAGGTGCACCATTTGAGGAATATTTGTCTGTAGTACATACTTAAAGTTTGCTCTTATTCTTCCTAAACTAGGGGTGTCGATGAATGACAGACGTGGAAAATCTTGGTTCAAATTGATCTCATTAACTTTTGGGTTGAGTTGGCTCTAGAATTTTGACATAATTAATTTTTGGTTGAGTATGAGTTGACCAAAAAATTTGAATTTGACTTGAATTTAACTTAAATTTGACTTCAAAACCTAATGTTTTCTTGAAAAATTAAATTTAATCTGAGCATGATAAAAAGAAATACACTTTCATATGTAAAATGGCTATCATACCTTATCTTAAATGAGTTGATTGGGATTTGTTCGAGTCAATTGAATTGAATGCAAGTTGACTTTGGGTCGACCATTTGATAAACAGGTTAGGATTGGGACATGTAGGTTTAGGCCAGATCAAATTCGGGTCAAACCTGATCATGAACCCCGTTAACCCAAATTGACATAACTATCCCTAAGCAATTATCACCTAGCATGCACAATAATTGTGATGATTACTCAACCACTAAAGGATTAATTTTAACATGCAACGGCCTTCATGGTGGTTCAAATCCCATATAACCATCATATAACTCCTAACTTCCCCCTCTTTTAACTAGGAAGTGTCAGGCTAGGAATTAGCAGGGATGAGGGGAGAGATACGAAGCGTTTCTCCATGTATCCTGAAACTTACTTCTTTCTTTCTTTTATATTTATATATTTTATTATTGAATTAATTTTTTTTCTCTGTTAATAGTAAAGTGGTTCAACCAGGTTCCCTATAATAGCTAATTTTCAAGCTATAGAACCCCGATTCTCTTGTTTTCTTTTAGTCTCATTTTGGTTTCAAGTAAGGTTCGACTTGCTTTATCTAACACATATAATAATGCATATTATTTAGATTAATAAAATTTCCATATGTTCATTTTAAATCATCAACTCAATGTATGTTTTGGCAGGAGGATCAGCTTTCGATCCCCTTTCATGGAGTCTAAGGCTAAAGATAGCTATCGGTGCCGCTCGCGGTCTTGCATTCCTACATTCTTCAGAGAAACGTGTTATTTATCGTGATTTCAAGGCTTCAAATATTCTCCTTGATGCGGTACTGATTTATATGCATAAAGATTTTTTTTTTTTTGAGGTTATTATTATTGTTATTATTTTTGGGTTCAAAGTTCATTTATTTTGATCTTCTTATGTAGAATTANATTTATCGTGATTTCAAGGCTTCAAATATTCTCCTTGATGCGGTACTGATTTATATGCATAAAGATTTTTTTGTTTTTTGAGGTTATTATTGTTGTTATTATTTTTGGGTTCGAAGTTCACTAATTTTGATCTTCTCATGTAGAATTTCAATGCAAAACTTTCTGACTTTGGGCTTGCTAAGGATGGGCCAGTGGGCAGTAACTCACATGTTACTACAAGGGTTCTGGGCACATGTGGATATGCAGCTCCTGAGTATGTTGCTACAGGTATTTTACATATTTTAATTTCATGCTCATGAATCTATGCTTGTTTCTTGAGAAACCGAGTGAAACCAATTTGAAAAAGAAGAGAAGAAAGTTAAAGAGCAAATATTTTTTTTTTATAGGAAAATGGCATAGAGTTTTGAGTCTCCACACGCTATTGAGTGTTAGCCAGTCTGAATTTTGGATTACATTAATATATTTTATAATTAAATATGTAAGCGGTTGGTTTGTGAAATCATATCCTTATGTTTATGACAATGATGATGCCGAGCAAAGACCAATATGACTGAGAAATTCAAAAGTTTGCATTTTTCTTCTACTAGTTACATTTGATGCAAAATGTGAGGGTAAACAATGCACACCATCATCTAGCTTGAACTGAAGTGGTTATTGTTTGATTAATGTCTTTTGAAAAACTGATTATTCATGAAAGCAAAATCTATTATTTTTGATATCAAGTCAGTGTGGATGTTGACTTTTGTTAATTTTATAGGTGTGATGACTATTTATTTTATAAATAAATTGTCTGCCCTTCAATTTAAACGATCCTTTACTGTATGGGATTTCATGCTTATGTTTTGTGGGCTGCTTTATTTAGCTCTCAGCATTTTTTCCCACCAATATCATTTCTTATGGCACGGGCAAAGATAATGCTGAAAATATATCGACTTAGATTGCAAAAAATATGTCTTAGATGTATAGTTTAGCACACCATTGTTCTTCTCTGAAAATCAGCATTTGTTCAAATCTCTTTCTAAACATATATAATTATAAAACGTACTAATTTAGTCCAAAACTCTTTCGTGTGTGTGGAAAATTTACATATGTAGCACATAATTCTTATGTATTTACATATCTATAAACTTTTATATTTACATACATAATACTTTGGGTGATTTAAACCTGTGTGAAGAGGTGTATTTCACTTTTAAAGAGGTAATAGTGTTATTTTTTAGTGATTTTAAAGATTTTGAGTGTTGTGTGCGTGAATATGAAAGTCTAGGTGTGAGATATGTAGATAAATAAGAATTATGTGCTATGCGTGCAAGCCTTCATTGCCTGGCTAAACGTGGTGCCCTAAGCTTGAATTTTTATGTCATGTGTGATAAGACATTTTTTATCATGACAGGTCATCTATATGTGAAGAGTGATGTGTTTGGATTTGGAGTTGTTTTGTTAGAGATGCTCTCAGGTCAACGAGCACTCGACACAAATAGACCAAGTGATCAACACAACTTAGTAGATTGGGCAAAGCCAATTTTACTCGATCGAAAGAAGTTGGCAAGATTGATGGACCCCAGACTCGAGGGGAAGTATCCCTCAAAAGGAGCTGTTCAAGCAGCTCAGCTCACTCTCAGATGTCTCGCGAATGAGCCCAAAAGCCGGCCATCAATGATGGAAGTATTGGAGACTCTGGAAAATATTGAATCCATGAAAGAGAAGTCCAGGGAGACGAAGAATGCCACGTCTCACAATAGGCCTCGTCATCATGGCCAGGCTCCTGTTCACCCTCGTTCGCCGTTTGGAGCAAGGCAAGGACCTGGGGCAGGCTCTCCGGNGCCCAAAAGCCGGCCATCAATGATGGAAGTATTGGAGACTCTGGAAAATATTGAATCCATGAAAGAGAAGTCAAGGGAGACAAAGAATGCCATGTCTCACAATAGGCCTCGTCATCATGGCCAGGCTCCCGTTCACCCTCGTTCGCCGTTCGGAGCAAGGCAAGGACCTAGGGCAGGCTCTCCGCCGGTTAGCCGCTCTCCTAGAGGTAGATAATGTCAATTCATTGCCTGAATTCAGATGAAGTTGTCATTGTAAAGTAGTCGTCATTTATCGTTTTGGCAGTGTAGATCTCTTTNTTGCCTGAATTCAGATGAAGTTGTCATTGTAAAGTAGTCGTCATTTATCGTTTTGGCAGTGTAGATCTCTTTATTTGTTGTTAGTTTGCTTTTGCTGCTTTGGTGTTCTGTTATCCATGCTGAAATAACATTAACTGAACAACACATTCATTATAAATGGTTGCATTGTGAATTGGAGTCAAATTTGTAGGGTAAGATGGACAATACTTTTATCTAAGGGGCATTTACATGCATACCTACCAGTTCTTATGATTTTTACATATCTAACACCTATGCTTTACCTTTTATATTTATACTATCCAAATCTTTTATTTCACATAAAAAATACAACTATTTTAACTTTTAAAAAGTGAAATACACCCTAAGATGGTATATATGTAAAAAATTGGTGTTTAGGTTTTTGATTTATAAATACATAAGAATTGAACCCACAATCTCACTGTTGGGAGCTGTGATATGAACCAGTAGAACAAGTTTCAATTCATATGTGGCTTAACCATCAGTCAGTAATAGAGTATGAGAAATATCAAGGCAGTATAATAGGTCTTTTTGATAATAATATAGGAAAATACCAAGTTTTAATGGATAGATTCATGATTGTCAAAGGTTGTCAATTCAATAACCCTAACATTTCTAAGAATAATGCTACACCGAAATAGAACCGAGAAGGCTAGTTTTGAAAGCATATAAATTTTCATGCATTTGCTCAATTGAATTTTTATATGATCTGTATAAATGATTATTATATTTTAATATGGTGTGTGAACCGATTAACTCACTTTTTATGTATCATGGTCTAATTAATAATATTAAAGGATTGGAGATGCAACATGGTATTGCTAACATCTCAATAAGATATTTCATAGTTCTCACATATATTTTAATTGAGAAATTGGCACAGGGAAAAATGATTAGAGTTCATATGGCTTATGGCCATTAATACAAAGTACAAACAAAGCTCAGCACAAACNATTAACTCACTTTTTATGTAGCTAACATCTCAATAAGATGTTTCATAGTTCTAACATATATTTTAATTGAGATATTGGCACAGGAAAAAATGATTAGAATTCATATGGCTTATGGCCATTAATACAAAGCACAAAAAAAGCTCAGAAATAAAATAAATGAAAACATTATCCTGTTATAACAATAATCTTTACATTTATTTCTAAATATGTNATTAACTCACTTTTTATGTAGCTAACATCTCAATAAGATGTTTCATAGTTCTAACATATATTTTAATTGAGAAATTGGCACAGGAAAAAATGATTAGAGTTCCTATGGCTTATGGCCATTAATACAAAGCACAAACAAAGCTCAGAAATAAAATAAATGAAAACATTAACCTGTTATAGCAATAATCTTTACATTTATTTCTAAATATGAAAAGTTTCATCTACAGATATCCATGCAACTAAAACCATTCAATTTCAGTGATGTGCTACTTATTTCTAATGTATTTTATATTTATATATATATGAAAGCCATTTCCAAGTTCAGGGGAAAATGCTTTTCTTAGAACTATAGTTGCATGGCTCTTCAAGCCGAATGTAATCATACATTATTCCTTGAAAAGGGCTCAAGCTTCTTGCCTGTGTGAGGAAAATTGTGTTCTCTCCCTCAATCAGCCAACTATTCTGCACCACAATATTGAATAACCAATACAGCCCATGGATTCCATGCCTAGCTATAGAGTTGTCTCTCCCAATGAGTCCAGTAGAGAAGTGCGGAGCTTTAGCTTCAGAATCGTTGAATCGAACCTTAGCAGGATAAAAATATCTCGTTAGTCCTGATTTGAGTTACCGAGGCATAATCATACAATGTTTTTGATGATTGCTGAAACAGGGGCGGAACAAAGTTATGTCCAAAGCTCCCGATCTATTCTTTTGCCCAATAAATAAAAAATAAAAATATTTTTCCACCGTAAAAATTGAAGTTTGGTTCCGCCATTGTTAGAGANAGCAGGATAAAAATATCTCGTTAGTCCTGATTTGAGTTACCGAGGCATAATCATACAATGTTTTTGATGATTACTGATACAGGGGCGGAACCAAGTTATGCCCCGATCTATTCTTTTGCCCAATAAATTAAAAATAAAAATATTTTTCCACCGTAAAAATTGAAGTTTGGTTCCGCCATTGTTAGAGGAGATGATTTACTTGCAGTTCAGAGAGAGTAGCAGATGCTATTGCGACTCGCATCATGTATGATCCAGTTTGATTGACATGGTCGAGTTTGAATTTAATCTGCCAAGTGGTTGGTGAATAAGCGTTCTGGTCGTTTCTCCTGCGAGAAGGAAAGGGTTCAGTTTTACAAAATTGAGAAGCTGTTAGGNAGTTTGAATTTAATCTGCCAAGTGGTTGGTGAATAAGCGTTCTGGTCGTTTCTCCTGCGAGAAGGAAAGGGTCCAGTTTTACAAAATTGAAAAGTTGTTATTTTTAAATATTTGTTGATATTATTATTATAATATAACTGCATAATTAAGGATATTCTTTTCATTAATTTCTTCCTATTTTTGTCTTATAGTTTCTGATATATAGGCTGAAATAATGAATCAGATTTNACTGCATAATTAAGGATATTCTTTTCATTAATTTCTTCCTATTTTTGTCTTATAGTTTCTGATATATAGGCTAAAATATGAATCAGATTTAATTTCTCTAACAATTAAGAATGGGATAAGCTAATTTAAAACCTTGGTGAAAACAACGCCTCGGCAAGGCAATGAAGTGGTAAAAATAATGATGGGAATTTACTTGCATACCACATAAGTCTTATGTATTTACATTTCTAACACTTAAACTTTACTTTTTTTACATTTATACCAGTCAAATCTTTTATATCACATTAGAAATACCATCATTTTAACTTTTAAAAAGTGAAATACACCTCTTCATGCATAGGTAAGGTGGTATGTAAAGAGGTGAGGTGTAGATAGGAGCTGAGTGGTGTGCATGTAAATCTTCCGAAATATTACTGATCGTTCAACTTTTGGAAAGATATGTACACAGAGGGCAGGGGATTATAAAAGTGGAGAACAGAAAATTTAGGATAGCTCATACCTGGTTACCTGGGCAAAGAACCAATCCTTGGTGAAGTCACTGGTACCAACACTATAAATAAGATCACTATCAGGATATAAATCAGCATATCTTTCCCAAAGTCCATATTGCCTAAATCTGGAATGAAAATAACACATATTACTTTAGTATTTTTTATCAATCAAAGAGTATAATATTATCAAAGAATAAACATAAGAATGTAGCCACCACATTTTGTCACAACATTCACCATTAGTACAACGAGTAGTGTCAAAATAATCCCATGAACATTTATATGGGGTCATTTTAGTCCCAATTTCTATGAAGTGTTAAATTAATCCTCAGACTCTTTAAATTGGGGCTGAAATAATCTTTATTTCAGCCTATATTGCAAGTGTATTTGGTTTAAAGTGACACTTTTATAGATTTTGGGACTAAAAAGTCCCCTTACAAAGAGTCAGCCGACTATTTTGAAAGTTTTCTCATGAACAATATTTAATATGTATATTCTGTGTGTTACCTATCAGGATGATTCAGATAAAGCCTGTTTACATAATCAGGTTTAGGATCTGGGACATAGAACTCAGCAGCAGAGCGGTCAGGGTATCCGATCTCCCAAAGAGTAGGACCAGCTCTTGGAGGTTGATATACAAGATCACCAAGATCAATACTGCATCCTACATAAATCACCAAAATAATAAATGATCATATATCAGATTTACTTTTTTTACATTTATACATAGGAATTGAGCGGTATATGTAAATATTCCAAAAAAAAAGAGAGGTAATTATTTCTATACTGTAGGGAAAAAATATAATGACCTGCCATAATGGTTACAGTCGTATCGTACATGTAGTCTCCAATGAACCCAGGTACCCATGCATAAAGATTGTAGTCTCCAGTATGAACATTGTTGATTGAGAAGAGCCCATTAGCTTCAGCTCTTGTCCAAAATTGATATCCCTGAATAGAATAAACAAAGGATTTCTATATAGATGCACAGCAAAATATTATACATAGTGATTACTCCAAAATGTTACTGATATTTGTGGGTCCCTATTCCAAGGCATTGGGTTCAAACCTTGGCTGCACCATAATAAACTTACATCTTGCGGAAAGAGTTGTACGTTGAGTATAACAGAACTTGCAAAGTATAACAGAACTTGCAGAGTTCTCCTGGTAATGCCAACCCAATGTATGCAGAACTTGCATATAGATCATCATCATCAATGTACATAACAAAGTATAACAAATTATACAGAATGTTGTCTGTCTAATATTTTTTTTCATATGGAGATAAATTTCTATATATCATAGAATCATAATTTAGTTAAATGCACTCCATTTCCTTGAGCTTTTGTGTAATTTACTGAATTGCTTCATGCAATTAGAAAATGACCATACCTATCACGAATGAGTAGCCTACCAGTAACAGAGCCCCTTTCTCCAGCCTTCTGGTAGTCTTCTGAAAGAGGGAAAGCATATGGCCAACACTCTACTTCAGTTCTCATCTAGAATAACAAACAACAACATGGCGAAGGGAGCATGAGAATATTTTTAGGAGAGATTTACATACCCACCACTCCATTCTCATGTATTTACATATCTTACTTTTAAACTTCAATANAAGAGTCAGCCGACTATTTTGAAAGTTTTCTCATGAACAATATTTAATATGTATATTCTGTGTGTTACCTATCAGGATGATTCAGATAAAGCCTGTTTACATAATCAGGTTTAGGATCTGGGACATAGAACTCAGCAGCAGAGCGGTCAGGGTATCCGATCTCCCAAAGAGTAGGACCAGCTCTTGGAGGTTGATATACAAGATCTCCAAGATCAATACTGCATCCTACATAAATCACCAAAATAATAAATGATCATATATCAGATTTACTTTTTTTACATTTATACATAGGAATTGAGCAGTATATGTTAATATTCCAAAAAAAAAGAGGTAATTATTTCTATACTGTAGTGCAAAAAAATAATGACCTGCCATAATGGTAACAGTTGTATAGTACATGTAGTCTCTAATGAACCCAGGTACCCATGCATAAAGATTGTAGTCTCCAGTATGAACATTGTTGATTGGGAAGAGCCCATTAGCTTCAGCTCTTGTCCAAAATTGATATCCCTGAATAGAATAAACAAAGGATTTCTATATAAATGCACAGAAAAATAGTATACATAATGATTATTCCAAAATGCTACTGATATTTGTGGGTCCCCATTCCAAGGTATTGGGTTCAAACCTTGGCTGCACCATAATAAACTTACATCTTGCGGAAAGAGTCGTACATTTTTTTGGTGCAAACCGAAAAACTGAAGAAGCACGGTTTGGTTTGGATTAGTTTTAGCAAAAGCTTAATCGGTCCCGTTTTTTAATTTCCGATTTAGGTTTCATTCAGTTTGATTAATTTGTAAATTCACCAAATTAAGCGTTTGCATACCACTACTTGCGGACTTCGGGTGGGCCGAGAAAAATAAAAGAGTTACTGATACTCACCTTGCATTCTCTTTGCCATGACCCCACTTCTCCTGGTAATGCCAACCCAATGTATGCAGAACTTGCATATAGATCATCATCATCAATATACCTAACAAAGTATAACAAAT
>JXCR01032331.1:6537-17576 GCA_002079205.1 Phalaenopsis hybrid cultivar | reverse complement strand
AAAGTTAGATATGTAAATACAAAGAAATTGGAATAAAAGAAGTTAATAGTCAACTCACTTGTCTTTTCTAAGTTTGAAAGCAACCCTAGTTTCTGCCATATTGAAATCAGGCCATCCTTCCAAGTGCTCATAGATGGAATAAGTATAGAATCCTGATGAGCCGCGGAGCACAATAAACCTGAAATAATTAAATTATTAATTAAGAAATCAGCCACTAATACTAGGAGTGTAAACGAGTCAAACACAAGCAAAGTTGGGCTCAACTCGTGTTCAACTCGTTAAAAAATACTATTGTTCGTGTTCAGCTTGTTTATATTTCGAACACAAAATTTATTTGTATTCGGCTCGTTTGCTTAGCGAGTCGAACACGAGTTGTTTGCAAACAAAGAGACATTTTGACAACTCTAGTCACGCAACTGTAAGATCTTAAAGGTCGAGGCGAAATTTAAACCTTATTATTTATATTAAAACATTATTTGAATATAATTTAATATATTTTATTCTATTTTTTTAATTNTCAAATCTCTCTCTAAACATATATAATTATAAAATGTACTAATTTAGTCCAAAACTCTTTCGTGTGCGTGGAAAATTTACATATGTAGCACACAATTCTTATGTAT
Organism: Phalaenopsis hybrid cultivar; assembly: GCA_002079205.1. Classification (NCBI taxonomy): domain Eukaryota; kingdom Viridiplantae; phylum Streptophyta; class Magnoliopsida; order Asparagales; family Orchidaceae; genus Phalaenopsis; species Phalaenopsis hybrid cultivar. The sequence goes on along the minus strand of JXCR01032331.1, from coordinate 16,953 downwards.
TTACATATCTATAAATTTTTATATTTACATACATAATACTTTGGGTGATTTAAACCTGTGTGAAGAGGTATATTTCACTTTTAAAGAGGTAATAGTGTTATTTTTGATGTGATATTAAAGATTTTGAGTGTTGTGTGTGTGAATATGAAAGTCTAGCTGTGAGATATGTAGATAAATAAGAATTATGTGCTATGCGTGCAAGCCTTCATTGCCTGGCTAAACGTGGTGCCAAGCTTGAATTTTTATGTCATGTGTGATAAGAGTTTTTTTATCATGACAGGTCATCTATATGTGAAGAGTGATGTGTTTGGATTTGGAGTTGTTTTGTTAGAGATGCTCTCAGGTCAACGAGCACTCGACACAAATAGACCAAGTGATCAACACAACTTAGTAGATTGGGCAAAACCAATTTTACTCGATCGAAAGAAGTTGGCAAGACTGATGGACCCCAGACTCGAGGGGAAGTATCCCTCAAAAGGAGCTGTTCAAGCAGCTCAGCTCACTCTCAGATGTCTCGCGAATGAGCCCAAAAGCCGGCCATCAATGATGGAAGTATTGGAGACTCTGGAAAATATTGAATCCATGAAAGAGAAGTCAAGGGAGACAAAGAATGCCATGTCTCACAATAGGCCTCGTCATCATGGCCAGGCTCCCGTTCACCCTCGTTCGCCGTTCGGAGCAAGGCAAGGACCTAGGGCAGGCTCTCCGCCGGTTAGCCGCTCCCCTAGAGGTAGATAATGTCAATTCATTGCTTGAATTCAGATGAAGTTGTCATTGTAAAGTAGTCGTCATTTATCGATTTGGCAGCGTAGATCTCTTTATTTGTTGTTAGTTTGCTTTTGCTGCTTTGGTGTTCTGTTATCCACGCTGAAATAACATTAACTGAACAACACATTCATTATAAATGGTTGCATTGTGAATTGGAGTCAAATTTGTAGGGTAAGATGGACAATACTTTTATCTAAGGGGCATTTACATGCATACCTACCAGTTCTTATGATTTTTACATATCTAACACCTATGCTTTAAAAAGTGAAATACACATAAGGTGGCGTATATGTAAAAAATTGAGGTTTAGGTTTTTTATATATAAATACATAAGAAACCCACAATCTCACTGTTGGGAGCAGTGATATGAACCATTAGAACCAGTTTCAATTCATATGTGTGAGAAATATTAGGGTAGTATAATAGGTAACTTTTTGATAATAATGTAATAAAATGCCAAATTTTAATGGATAGATTCATGATTACCAAAGGCTGTCAATTCAATAACCCTAACATTTCGAAGAATAATGCTACACCTAAATAGAACCGTGAAGGCTAGTTTTGAAAGCATATAAATTTTCATGCATTTGCTCAATTGAATTTTCATATGATCTGTATAAATGATTATTATATTTTAATATGGTTTGAGAACCGATTAACTCACTTTTTATGTAGCTAACATCTCAATAAGATGTTTCATAGTTCTAACATATATTTTAATTGAGATATTGGCACAGGAAAAAATGATTAGAATTCATATGGCTTATGGCCATTAATACAAAGCACAAAAAAAGCTCAGAAATAAAATAAATGAAAACATTATCCTGTTATAACAATAATCTTTACATTTATTTCTAAATATGTAAAGTTTCATCTACAGATATCCATGCAACTAAAACCATTCAATTTCAGTGATGTGCTACTTATTTCTAATGTATTTTATATTTATATATATATGAAAGCCATTTCCAAGTTCAGGGGAAAATGCTTTTCTTAGAACTATAGTTGCATGGCTCTTCAAGCCGAATGTAATCATACATTATTCCTTGAAAAGGGCTCAAGCTTCTTGCCTGTGTGAGGAAAATTGTGTTCTCTCCCTCAATCAGCCAACTATTCTGCACCACAATATTGAATAACCAATACAGCCCATGGATTCCATGCCTAGCTATAGAGTTGTCTCTCCCAATGAGTCCAGTAGAGAAGTGCGGAGCTTTAGCTTCAGAATCGTTGAATCGAACCTTAGCAGGATAAAAATATCTCGTTAGTCCTGATTTGAGTTACCGAGGCATAATCATACAATGTTTTTGATGATTACTGATACAGGGGCGGAACCAAGTTATGCCCCGATCTATTCTTTTGCCCAATAAATTAAAAATAAAAATATTTTTCCACCGTAAAAATTGAAGTTTGGTTCCGCCATTGTTAGAGGAGATGATTTACTTGCAGTTCAGAGAGAGTAGCAGATGCTATTGCGACTCGCATCATGTATGATCCAGTTTGATTGACATGGTCGAGTTTGAATTTAATCTGCCAAGTGGTTGGTGAATAAGCGTTCTGGTCGTTTCTCCTGCGAGAAGGAAAGGGTCCAGTTTTACAAAATTGAAAAGTTGTTATTTTTAAATATTTGTTGATATTATTATTATAATATAACTGCATAATTAAGGATATTCTTTTCATTAATTTCTTCCTATTTTTGTCTTATAGTTTCTGATATATAGGCTGAAATAATGAATCAGATTTAATGTCTCTAACAATTAAGAATGGGATAAGCTAATTTAAAACCTTGGTGAAAACAACGCCTCGGCAAGGCAATGAAGTGGTAAAAATAATATGGGAATTTACTTGCATACCACGTAAGTCTTATGTATTTACATTTCTAACACTTAAACTTTACTTTTTTTACATTTATACCAGTCAAATCTTTTATATCACATTAGAAATACCACCATTTTAACTTTTAAAAAGTGAAATACACCTCTTCATGCATAGGTAAGGTGGTATGTAAAGAGGTGAGGTGTAGATAGGAGCTGAGTGGTGTGCATGTAAGTCTTCCGAAATATTACTGATCGTTCAACTTTTGGAAAGATATGTACACAGAGGGCAGGGGATTATAAAAGTGAAGAACAGAAAATTTAGGAGAGCTCATACCTGGTTACCTGGGCAAAGAACCAATCCTTGGTGAAGTCACTGGTACCAACACTATAAATAAGATCACTGTCAGGATATAAATCAGCATATCTTTCCCAAAGTCCATATTGCCTAAATCTGGAATGAAAATAACACATATTACTTTAGTATTTTTTATCAATCAAAGAGTATAATATTATCAAAGAATAAACATAAGAATGTAGCCACCACATTTTGTCACAACATTCACCATTAGTACAACAAGTAGTGTCAAAATAATCCCATGACTATTTATATGGGGTCATTTTAGTCTATGAAGTGTTAAATTAATCCTCAGACTCTTTAAATTGGGGCTGAAATAATCTTTATTTCAGCCTATATTGCAAGTGTATTTGGTTTAAAGTGACACTTTTATAGATTTTGGGACTAAAAAGTCCCCTTACAAAGAGTCAGCCGACTATTTTGAAAGTTTTCTCATGAACAATATTTAATATGTATATTCTGTGTGTTACCTATGAGGATGATTCAGATAAAGCCTGTTTACATAATCAGGTTTAGGATCTGGGACATAGAACTCAGCAGCAGAGCGGTCAGGGTATCCGATCTCCCAAAGAGTAGGACCAGCTCTTGGAGGTTGATATACAAGATCTCCAAGATCAATACTGCATCCTACATAAATCACCAAAATAATAAATGATCATATATCAGATTTACTTTTTTTACATTTATACATAGGAATTGAGCGGTATATTTAAATATTCAAAAAAAAAAGAGATAATTATTTCTATACTGTAGGGCAAAAATATAATGACCTGCCATAATGGTTACTGTTGTATCGTACATGTAGTCTCTAATGAACCCAGGTACCCATGCATAAAGATTGTAGTCTCCAGTATGAACATTGTTGATTGGGAAGAGCCCATTAGCTTCAGCTCTTGTCCAAAATTGATATCCCTGAATAGAATAAACAAAGGATTTCTATATAGATGCACAGCAAAATATTATACATAGTGATTACTCCAAAATGTTACTGATATTTGTGGGTCCCTATTCCAAGGCATTGGGTTCAAACCTCGGCTGCACCATAATAAACTTACATCTTGCGGAAAGAGTCGTACGTTTTTTTGGTGCAAACCAAAAAACTGAACAGGCACAGTTCGGTTTGGATTAGTTTTAGCAAAAGCTTAATCGGTCCTGTTTTTAATTTCCGATTTAGGTTTCATTCAGTTTGATTAATTTGTAAATTGACCCATCCAAACTATCCGTTGGCACCAAATTAACGTTTGCACGCCCCTACTTGCGGACTTCGGGTGGGCCAAGAAAAATAAAAGAGTTATTGATACTCACCTTGCATTCTCTTTGCCATGACCCCACTTCTCCTGGTAATGCCAACCCAATGTATGCAGAACTTGCATATAGATCATCATCATCAATGTACCTAACAAAGTATAACAAATCATACAGAATATTGTCTGTCTAATAATTTTTTTCATATGGAGATAAATTTCTTTATATCATAGAATCATGATTTAGTTAAATGCACTCCATTTCCTTGAGCTTTTGTGTAATTTACTGAATTGCTTCATGCAATTAAAAAATGACCATACCTATCACGAATGAGTAGCCTACCGGCAACAAAGCCCCTTTCTCCAGCCTTCTGATAATCTTCTGAAAGAGGGAAAGCATATGGCCAACACTCTACTTCAGTTCTCATCTAAAATAACAAACAACATGGCGAAGGGAGCATGAGAAAATTTTTAGGAGAGATTTAAATACCTACCACTCCATTCTTATGTATTACATATCTTACATTTAAACTTCAATATTTTGGCCTTATGCATGAAAATGTGTGCATCACTTTTTAAAAGTGAACATGGTGGTATTTTTATGCGATATCAAAGATTTGGGTGGGTATGCATGTAAACACATAAAAATTGAGTGGTCTTGTGTGTAAATGCCTAATTTTCATATCAATAGCAGAAAGTTCCTGAAGTGCTAAACAATAAAGCAAATAGGTATTCACAATAAAAGTTAGGAAATTCTTAGGATTTGAGTAAATATTATAAGTCAGCAGTTCATTAATGTTTGTAATAATCACTTTGAGATCTCACAAATTTGTAACTGAGAATTTTAGGAGGCATCTGCAGGAATATACTACAGTAAATATGCAGAATTTACATAAAGTTAACACTCAACAACCAAATATATCTTGAAATAGCCTCTTGACCATCATGAGTGGTCACATTTCTATAATTTAGTCCTTCAGCTATACATAACTGATCTATAATTTTCTCTCAGGTAGAGATTGATCAAAATTGGGATACAAAATTGATCCCAATTTAGTTCCTAAGGGACCATTTAGGATCAATATTATATAGTCGAGGGACCAAATTGGAGATATGATACTCTAGGACTATATTAACCTCATGCAAAAAGTCTGATCATGAAAGTTTCAACTTCAACCTGCAAATTTGCATCCTCCCACAGAATATGTGGACCTGTTTCTCCCCAGGTAGAATTAAGATATATGAACACTGGACCAAAGACCTTTTTCCAGTATTCTCCATTTCTGAATTTAGGCACAAGATCATCTCCAGAATAGTGAGCACTAAAGAACATCTGAACATAAAACAAACACAAACTTACATTAAGAATGAAATCATCGAGATTATTATCAATCACAGTGCAAATATTAATGTCAGTAATAATTTTTTTTAGCCGCACACCAGTGCATTAGTTTTCAAATAAACCCAAGTGGTTATCCTGGTGTACATAGAAAAAGTAGGAAGGATTAAATGCCACTCAATTCTTATGCATTTACATATCTAACACCAAAACTCTAATTTTTACACATATGCCACACAACCATGCATGAAAATGTGCATCACTTTTTAAAAGTCATAGAAAGTAATGGTATTTTGGATGTGATATGCAAGATTTGGTGGTATAGGCGCAAAAAAGCAAAATTTAGCAGTTAGATGTGTAAAAACATAGCTATTGGGNCTGAACATAAAACAAACACAAACTTACATTAAGAATGAAATCATCGAGATTATTATCAATCACAGTGCAAATCTTAATGTCAGTAATAATTTTTTTTAGCTGCACACCAGTTTTTTAGCTGGTGTACATAAAAAAAGTAGGAAGCATTACATGCCACTCAATTCTTATGCATTTACATATCTAACACCAAAACTCTAATTTTTTACATTATGCCACACAACCATGCATGAAAATGTGCATCACTTTTTAAAAGTCATAGAAAGTAATGGTATTTTGGATGTGATATGCAAGATTTGGTGGTATAGGCGTAAAAAAGCAAAATTTAGCAGTTAGATGTGTAAAAACATAGCTATTGGGTGGTATGTTGAGGCATTTACATACATACCACTCAATTGTTATGTATTTACATCTCTAACACCAAAACTTCAATCTTTACATATATGCCGCCTTATCTATGCATGAAAAAGTGTATTTCACTTTTTAAAAGTCAAAATAGGGGTANTACATACCACTCAATTGTTATGTATTTACATCTCTAACACCAAAACTTCAATCTTTACATATATGCCGCCTTGTCTATGCATGAAAAGGTGTATCTCACTTTTTAAAAGTCAACATAGGGGTATTTTTTTATGTGATATGAGAGATTTAGGTGGGATAGATGTAAAAAACCAAACTTTAGATGTTAGATATGTAAAAAACATCCGAATTCCAAAAAGTAATTATAAATCACAGCATAAAGCAAATTTTCAGGTGACATTTAAGAAAATTATGAATTTAACTTGAGAGTAAGCACTCACAGCAAGGGTGGTAGGACCAACATGAGAGGTAAGGTTTTGCTTTGTAGGCCCGCCGGTACGGAATTCGTCACTAGGTGTAATTTGCCAAAAGCCCATAGGAGGATCAAATGAGATCCAGCCATGAACTTTGTTGTCTTTATTATCACAAGAATACTGATACTTGTCATCCACCTAAGCAAATCATTTAGGGAAGATTTACATACAGACAACTCAAATCCAATGTATTTACATATCTAACACCTAAACTTCAATTTTTACATAACATGCCACATTACCTATGCATGAAAAAGTGTACTTCACTATTACTAAAATTGTGATATTTTTTTATGTGATGCGAAAGATTTGGGTGGTATTAATGTAAAAAGTAAACTTTAGGTGTTAGATATGTAAATACATATGAATAAGGTGGTATGTATCTACATGCCCCGTCATTTAGTCTAAGAATCCGACCTTTTAAATCAAGACAAAACATAATTGTCACAANTTTACATAACATGCCACTTTACCTATGCATGAAAAAGTGCACTTCACTATTACTAAAATTGTGATATTTTTTGTGTGATGCGAAAGATTTGAGTGTTATTAATGTAAAAAGTAAAGTTTAAGTGTTAGATATGTAAATACATATGAATAAGGTGGTATGTATCTACATGCCCCGTCATTTAGTCTAAGAATGCAACCTCTTAAATCAAANCAAGACAAAACATAATTGTCACAATCCCATACCTCTCCTGCAAGGTCTGGATAGATTGGATTTGTTAGTAGAACAGCTTCTGGGTAAGCTAACTGTTGACATCTTCCGGACATACGATCGTCGGGCATTGGCATGATTCTTTGTCGATTTTCAGCCACCGCCATGTAATGGAACCTAAAGCTCCATAAAATGCAACAAAAAATGCCAAATCATTCAACCCAACATATTAATTTTTAAGTTAAACAAGGTGAAATTTACATACACAGCACACAATTCTTATGCATTTAAATAGCTCATACATATTTTGGGAAAATCATTTAGGACATATGAAAGTTTTATGACATATGTAAAACATAAGAATTGTGTGTAATGTATACCACGTATCTAACACGTAAACTTTCACATTTATATACATACCACTCAAACATTTTACATTATAAAAAAAGTATCACTATCACTAACTTTTTAGAAGAGAAATACACCTTGTCACGCATAGGTTTTAACACCAAAGTGTTATAAATGTAAACAAAACTTCCGGTGTTGTAAATACATAATAATTGTGTGGTATGTATGTAAATTTCCCTTTAGTTGGGGGGAAACATGAGCTGGAATGCATTGGATGCACATGAAAAACTAAAGTGATATTGAAAATATAGGCTGAAGAAAACCAACTTAAGCCAGCAGTTATAACAAAAGCCTCAACTTGACACTATTTTGGAAGATTTACATCCATACCACTCAATTCCTATGTATCTACAAATCTAACAACTAACTTCTAATTTTTACATACATAACATCTAACCTATGCCATGAAAAGGTATATTTCGCTTTTTAAACCTTAAAATGGCGATATTTTTGTTGTGTGAAGTGGTATAAATGTAAAAGGCAAAGTTAGATATGTAAATACAAAGAAATTGGAATAAAAGAAGTTAATAGTCAACTCACTTGTCTTTTCTAAGTTTGAAAGCAACCCTAGTTTCTGCCATATTGAAATCAGGCCATCCTTCCAAGTGCTCATAGATGGAATAAGTATAGAATCCTGATGAGCCGCGGAGCACAATAAACCTGAAATAATTAAATTATTAATTAAGAAATCAGCCACTAATACTAGGAGCGTAAACGAGCCGAACACGAGAAAAATTGGGCTCAACTCGTGTTCAGCTCGTTAAAAAATACTATTGTACGTGTTCGGCTTGTTTATATTTCGAACACAAAATTTATTTGTATTCGGCTCGTTTGCTTAGCGAGCCGAACACGAGCTGTTTGCAAACAAAGAGACATTTTGACAACTCTAGTCACGCAGCTGTAAGATGTTAAAGGTCGAGGTGAGATTTAAACCTTATTATTTATATTAAAACATCATTTGAATATAATTTAATATATTTTATTCTATTTTTTTAATTAATAATTTTAGTTAACTATAAGTCTTTATAGCCTTGTANGAAAACGAATAGTTTGGCTCGTTTATTCATCGAGCGCAAAAATAAATTGTTCATATTCAGCTCGTTTGCTTAGGAAACGAATCGTACACGAGCTTCTTAACGAGCCGAACACGAACTGTTCGTGAACCAGCCGTTTTGACAGCCCTAACTAACCCCACCATGGGGATTAGAAGTTTTGCACAAATCACCTTTTGTCAATGTTCAAAGGGACAAAATTGCCTTTTAAGGAGGGATCCCATCTCCTAGTGAAGGAAACTTCCACTTGATTCTCATCTTCAAGTATGACTTCAAAATCTGTTCCTTTTATCCTGCATTTTAATTAAAAATTTAGAAAGACTTACGTCCATACCACTCAATTCCTATATCTTTACATATCTAACACCCAAAGTTCAATGTTTTTACATACATACGGCCTTAACTATGCATGAAAATGTGTATTTTACTTTTAAAAGTTAAAATAATGATATTTTTTTATGTGATATAAAAATTTTGGGTGGTATGAATGCAAAAAAGTAAATACAAGTTTAGGTGTTAGATATGTAAATGCATAAGAATTGGATGGTATGTATGTAAACGCTCCCAAAATTTAATGGCTTTGACCATACAAGTTGTGTAACATAAAAACAAGAATATTTACTCNGGCATGATTCTTTGTCGATTTTCAGCCACCGCCATGTAATGGAACCTAAAGCTCCATAAAATGCAAAAAAAATGCCAAACCATTCAACCCAACATATGAATTTTTAAGTTAAACAAGGGTGAAATTTACATACACAGCACACAATTCTTATGCATTTAAATATCTCATACATATTTATATACATATTTGGGGAAAATCATTTAGGACATATGAAAGTTTTATGACATATGTAAAACATAAGAATTGTGTTTAATGTATACCAACATGCATTTTTTTGGGGGAGGCATTTATTTATTTACGTATCTAACACGTAAACTTTCATATTTATATACATACCACTCAAACATTTTACATTATAAAAAAAAGTATCACTATTACTAACTTTTTAGAAGAGAAATACAACTTGTCACGCATAGGTTTTAACGCCGAAGTGTTATAAATGTAAATAAAACTTCGGTGTTGTAAATACATAAGAATTGTGTGGTATGTATGTAAATTTCCCTTTAGTTGGGGGGAAACATGAGCTGGAATGAATTGGATGCACATGAAAAACTAAGATGATATTGAAAATATAGGCTGAAGCAAACCAACTTAAGCCAGCAGTTATAACAAAAGCCTCAACTGACAAACTATTTTGGAAGATTTACATCCATACCACTCACTTCCTATGTATCTACATATCTAACAACTAACTTTTAATTTTTACATACATCCCACCTAACCTATGCCATGAAAAGGTATATTTCGATTTTTAAACCTTAAAATGGCGATATTTTTTTTGTGTGAAGTGGTATAAATGTAAAAGGAAAAGTTAGATATGTAAATACAAAGAAATTGGAATAAAAGAAGTTAATAGTCAACTCACTTGTCTTTTCTAAGTTTGAAAGCAACCCTAGTTTCTGCCATATTGAAATCAGGCCATCCTTCCAAGTGCTCATAGAT